>JAOEGS010014433.1:120568-186097 GCA_025447755.1 Corythornis vintsioides
ATGCTACAACTACATTTGGATGTGTCGCCTCTCAGGCAAAACTCAAAGTGAATTAACACCGATCTTATTAAGGAAAAAAAAAAAAGAGACTTGAAAAATGTTTGTTCGTTAAATCCCAAAATACAACTACACAACCAATAGTCCTTTCATCCTTCTGCAAAATACAGAAGGACTGTATAAACTACATACAAAATACAGGACTGTTAAACTACAGATTTTAATGCAGTATGGTAACTCCAGCAGCAAATCCCTTAGCAAGGAAGAACTAAAAAAAGGGATATTATTATTTACCACTATTTTGTGTATTTCTAGGAAAACTGATTGTCAGAACTTTCCTTTTGGGGGGGGGGGGGAATAAATAAAGAAAATTTGCAACCTCAATCTCCCCTTTACCTTTTCTGATACAGATTCGTCTTGCAAAGGCTGAAGAGGAAACGTCCTAGGGGATGGCATCAAATGTGTACATACACAACATTACAGGAGACAAGCACTCTAAAACATAAAAAAGTATCCAAAATGCTGAAGAAAAAAAAAGAGGAATTTTATCAGAATCTTTACATTCTGAAGTATTAAAAAAACACCTGTCAAAACAGACAGAAAAAAACAACCAACCAAAAAAAAACTAATACATGCAGCACATGAATTCCTACGTAGGTGATATCTGTAAGAGCTGGTAGTGAAGGAGAAGAAACTAAAATACAAACACCACAGTCAACTTTACAAAATATATCAGCTCCTTAATGGCATGTGAAGACATTTTTCACTTCAGCAGGATAAGGAAATATGTCTTTTGGGGAGTTTTTTCCCTTCAAATCATGTGTATATAAGGACATTTGCTGCCAGACACTTCCCATATTGCACCAGGACTGCCAGTGAACAATCAAAATGAGCTAATAACTCTCTTTGGGCACACGCTGATGGAAGAAAGCAAACTGGGGTAACCTGCTTTGGCCTCGCCAATAGCTTTTTGTGTGACAGATAATCAAGGCTATAAGTAAAGAATGGAATAATTATTATCTCTGTTTTTTCCCCATCACTTTCTATTTAACTTCCAAGGTGCTACTGTATTTAGTAATACCTTCTAGGAAATCAACTTCACATCTATGACACACACATTTCTCTCCAAATAAGAAAAAAATAATATGGGTAAAATTACATCCTTATTACTGATAGGACCAGAAATTCTATGAGTCTGATCTTCATTTAATATAGCTATGTAAAGGTGCATTGAATGACATGGATTGCCAAGGATCTAGTCTTCTAATTCATAAAAACAACACAAAGTCAAATGGGGATTTTGGTGCTGAAAGTACTATTTTAATGCCAGTAAAGCATGGCTATGTAAAACCAGAAATACCAGTCTAGTGAAAAAGCCTTAGCTATATTAAAATAGATGATATAGTCATATTATCTAGACATACTTATATAAAAGCAATCTGCAACATGATGAAATGTGTAATACTTTCACTGGGCTAACACTGTAAATATCATCCTATTTGAGAATGAAAAATATTTCTACACCAGCTTGAACAAGTGCCCATTTGAGAGCAACGACTCATTTTTATCGTACTTCCGTTGCTCTTTCCACAAACACACCACCACCAAAAGGAGGGGAGGGGGAAATGCCTTCCTTCTGAGACCACCCACTCCCAGCAGAGTGAAGAGCACATGGGCTTCTTCATGGATTCCCTGGGAAGCTGCTAATTCCCAACAGGCAGCTCACCCTCCGGGGAAGCCACTTCACTGTGGAACTCAAAGGCATCTGCACGTGTCCCTGCTGAGCCAGCTCCAAAGGGGACCCCCCTTCACCACCATTCCCTTTGGCAACACCACACACTAAGAGGTACCTTGTGAACACTGCACTGCTCCAAGTGTGAAGTGCTGTCTGTGGAAATACTTCTCTAACGAGGATTCCACCAGCACCACTCCCCACACTCCACCTTGATGTCCTTCAACCTGTCACAAGATCACTAATTCTCAGAGGACATGAGCACTGGAAATCTTCTCTCTCATCGTTCCACTCAGCTGCTGGTTGGCACAATTTTATTCCCTTCTACTATCACTTGGCTGAACAAGATTTGCCATCTCAGAGGGAACAGAACCACTGGCTGCCTCTCTTACTAGACATTCCTGATACTAAGCTGAAGTCACCCTCTACGAGCCCAGCCTTGCTCAAAGTACACACACTGGCTGTAGATTTTTTTCCTCCCCTGCAAATACCCTGGATTTAATCCTTCTAAATTCCAGCAGAAAATAAATGAGGCCTGAGGACAGGTATTTCTCTAGCAGCATGTACCAACCAGTGGATTCTTGAGGTTCTGCCCCAAGTCAGGTACCAAATAAAGTATCTGTAGGTACTGCTGGCACAAAGCCTTTGGCCAGAAGGTTGTTCTTCCCATTCACCTAAGAAAAACTGATGTCTTGGTCTCTACCAGTAGTGAAAGACTCATTTCTTTTGCCATCATTCCCAGTATGGCCATACTCCAAACAAAGTCCTAAACTTGGTCAAATTCTATACCTAGTTGAACATTATGCAAGGCTTCTTTCTTTAATTTACTGATTGTTCAGACATAGTTGGTACTAAAAGTTTGTCACTAAGACTTTGTTGAAAGCTGTTTCAGTTAGGAAAAAAAATAAATCTTTTTTTATTAATTCAATCAAGGAGGAGAAAACAGAAACACCAAATGGCAAATATTATTTTTTTCCCCAAAAAACAATTACAGCATTATTTTATGTGAAATCTGTTCTGTAACAATGAGAGAAAATTAGCGTGTGTTCTATTCAAAAGATATTGCAGGATGGATTAACATTTATGATCCAGAGTTCAGTGACTTGGATGTTTTCATTTTCTTTTTTTTTATATTAATTGGATTTTCCAGTATACACTGAAGTGGTAAAATGCATTTAATCAATATGCTTTGGGACTAAATTAGCAAAGTACTAATTTTGTGTGCGAGGTTATATTATGTATCGCACATTTTTAATCACAGTATTCTCTGTTTATTTCTCATTTGTGAATCTTATGATCCCATTGTGTATAACACAAAGAGAATAGAGAGTCAGACTAAGCCTCAGGAGTTCAAATATATAGAGGAAAAGTGCTTTCCAGAGGGGTGGGTTTATTAGCTTCCCATCCTAACCTGCACGCTATGACACAAAATGGTTTATGCAGCCACTCTGCATGACAGCAGGAGCTGCAGTAGCTCACCCAGCATTCTGTCTTAGATTTTAATAATCATTTTTAAGAGAGCAATGCCTGCTGAAGAGATGTGGAAGACAATAGTTTTAGAGAGGCTGACCCTACATGCTCCCCCAGTCCCAGTTGTAGCCCTCATCCTTCAAGGGTCATGTGGCAGAGGAGCAGGAGACTAGAAAGCAGCCCCGGTGGGCATTGCCAGGATGGTCTGGTGCTCATTCAGATGAGAGAAAAAGGACAAAGAATCTGTATGCCCTGCTCCACAAAGGGAGAAAACTTCCATTAAGTTGCAGAACAGTGAGAAAGTGGCCAAAAAAAGTTGCCTAGATCAGCTACCAGATACTCCTGTCACTGAGAAGAATTAAAAGTGGAGTAAGGACCTGCCCCCTTCACCCTGCCACCCCAGGGTAGGGGTGCAGGCCAGGAACCTGGGAGAATAGTGAAGAAGGATGAATCTCATGGCCACAGATCAGGTCCCCAGTATTTGCAAACTATCAGGCTGGGACAAATTTAATTCAATTCAGATGTGGCCAGCAGATGACATTTCTGCTGGCCTAGCCAGAGAATATAATAGAGTTTATTCTGACTTGATGCTTTTATACTAAAATTAAAGCTTACCAGTACAGAATTATCACCTTGAACAACTTTTGACCAGTTTAGTAAATGTATACCAGATCAGTCTTGTGCTGCAGGGCTACAGCCTCTTTTGACACAATGCCAGGAGCCCAAAACCCAGTTTAACTATATGATCCAATTCACATCACGGGCCAAGGAGCACATAGATTACACTCACCCAAGGCAGGAAAGACCTCTCCCTGTAACTGCAGATTTCTGTTGGTTTAAGCCCTGAAAAATCACTAAGGATCCCTCAATAGGATTCTGCATCAGGCAGGGGAAACCGAGGCAGCTGGTGGGGTTTCAAATTCAGCTTACATCCATAGGACAAATTTAGATCAAAGTAGCATCTTACCTTCCTCTAGAACATATCACATCCCTTCTCCCCCTGGAGCATGACATTTGTTCCTTAGCCCACACTTTTCTGTCACCTTCACTCAAAACAAAGGAAGTGACATTTAACGGTGCAACAGCACTGCAGGAAAGGCTATTCTCAAGATTCATTTTTTATCTGAGCAGGTTAAAAATAATAATAATAAAAATATAACAGGTTGCTTTGGCAACTGCCTGGGGCTGGCATTCCTGTCCTGTTCCCATCTATGGAGGCACAGGGGGTGGCTCTCCTCAGCATCACCCTCTAACCACAGGCTGTACCTGAAAGGCACATGGAGGTCTTAACTTTCATGGGTCAGGATGGAAAGTAATGATTTGCTCAGTGGTGGAGAACCTGTGTTAACTGTCTAAAATGGTGTGAATGGCTCAGATGTTCAAGGGCAGTCTATCAGGCACCAGACAGTGTTATCAGGATCACCCTGTCTGTCAGCTGCATTACCTGGCTTCCCCGGATTCGTTTGTTTTAAAGGAGTCAGTGGGTTTACTTCAAACAAACCCAGCAACCCAACAAAGCAAAACCAGCTCCTTGCTAAGACCCTAAGAGGAAAGGGGAAAAGGAACATATTGAAACATAAAGTTGAACAGAAAGGTTTAAAATTTGCAACTGATGCTGTGCAGCAAGGAGATAAGAGCCTTCCAGACAAGTTAAAATGCACAGATATGCCAATCAACTCCAGATAGATTCAAGGGGTGGTGAACACAGATTACTCACATTACACCAGGCTATCTCAAGTTACTCAAATGACATAAAGGGATACAATAATCACACACTTGTCTCATTGTGTCAACTTTTTAACAGGGGAAAAGCCATTGTCCACTTCAAGAGGAAACAGCAAAGCAAACCAGATCAGATTATTCTCAAGTGAATTGTCAGGTTGAGGGGCTTTTCTACTTATCTGATACTAGTGCAGACAGCAATAGCAAACAGCTCACCTGACTGCACACAAGGACCCATTCTCAAAGGCAAAGAGCAATCTGTCTCAATTATTAAAAAACAAATTAGACAATCAAACTGGAAATTCACCTTCTTTCTTAAGAGGACCACCACCACGCATAAGGGGCTTGCTGTGATGTAGGTAGAGCATCTTTGCTAAGGGTTCAGCTGCCCAGGAAAAATAGACAGTGGAAAAATATCAGACCAGTGTTGCCTGGGATACAACCCTGCTGCCCTTAGGCAGACAAAATACCCACTTAGAATGGGGTGAGCACTGGGAAAAACTATTATGGGACACCTGGGAAAAGACATTTTTCTTCTTGCTTACAGCTCTTTTGCATTTATTGCTCACAGCATTCATGGTATGGACACTGAAACTGGCCACTGAGCAGCATAAAGCTGTTTGGGGTGATAAAACAGAAAGACTCCAGGTCGTTACTAAAAAGGAAAAAGTATTAGCTGTAAGTGGGCAAGGACTGTTCTGAGTCCTCCCAATTGCCACATGCCCAGCCTGCTCAGCTAGGCTTTGCATTTGAGGGGGTTGCACACTAAGACAACCAAATCATTTCTTCCATGTGGATTTTAGCACAGCACATATGCACAGCTTCAGTGCAGGAATGACGTGATGCAGTGTCAGCTCATATCAACTGGAAACTTTGAATTAGCTTCAGAGGGCATTGGATCTGCTCTTTTCTGTCTGCAAAAGGCACATGATACTATTTTCTTTAACCAGCTCTCCAAGGATGCTGACACAGTCTAGAGAAGAGCTGACCTTCTAAGCTAGTAAGAGGGCCACTGATGAACTAACCTTTCTTTTTAAAGGTCTCCCCTGGCTTTGTTCCAGTCCATGCCTTCCTACACAGTGGGTACCTCACTGACCAGCCAGACACAGCAAGGAAACCTTTGGTTTAAGAGGCACTCAAGGAGTTTCACACCACATCCTACACTGGGCCATCCTTACAGTGCCCATGCACTGAAGACAATGAATCAATTGGGGTTTTGTCAAAGAAAAAAAAAATTATTCTGGGGGATTAAAAATGATAAAGCTAAGAGGCTTTTCTTGGTAAGAAGTGACAGTCAGTTACAGATCAAAGGACTAGACTGTTTTCAGTTGTAGTCCCCACCAACTGGTCTTTAAAGGATCAGACCTGACCAGATCACAGTATCAAATTTTTTACATCAAGGTCCATTCATCTTTCCTTCTGAAAGAGAAATTTTTATCAGGATCCAAGCAAATCCCTACAACCACCAATTAATGCCAAGAGAAATTTAACATCTCTTAATGCTAAACTAAGTCCATGGTCAATACCAAACATTTTGGTGCACTTTTGAATCTCTTTCTTCTAAATCTGATGTACCCCTCAAACCTGAGCAAGCTGTCTTGAAGCTGTGGAATCCTTCAGCTCTGAATATGAGCCAGGGAAGGATACTACACTTAAGATGATGTGCTGGACCTTATAACCTGCTCTGTTCTGTTTTCTCCAATATCCTCACTTCGTAAGGAAGGTGCAGCCACCTTCTTCAACCTCTCTCCATGAGATCTCTTCTACCAGGACTACTCCTCAGTGCTTTTCTGTGCCCTGTAAATCTTAAGGATGGATCTGTTCTGAGTCCTGTGGAGGCTGTACTACAGAACCTCACTGAACTGGCCACTAAGAGACTTTTCCCCATTGCTACTCCAGGTATTTAAGTGCATACTGCACTGAGTGTCTCAACCACAATAACAGCAGGGTTGTGTTTGGGTTTTTTTTCAAAGCTTGTGGTAAGTCACAACCACACATCTCACATCAAAGCAGAGCCCTAAAAGTAAAGTCTAGCAATGTGAATATGAAGATAATTAGTAATCGGAACCTCTGCTTTCTCCAAATCCTCATGTTCCCGGAAAAAACATTACCAGAGCATTAAAGCAGAGGAGATAATAAGGCTTTTTCTTGACACCACCAAACTGTCTACATCCTAGTCTGGACAGCTTTGGCCATTTTCATTTTCTCCCTGCACCCCTATAAAACAGGAAACATTTTCCATGGTTTCAGTCCACAGGGTGTGCAGGAATTTTGTGACTCTGCCCCCAGGCTCCCGTGTGCTACCACTTCAAAGGCACCAAGCTCTTTTTAAATATCCCTTTTGACAAGTCACAGCTCTGAACTGGAAGTCAAAATTGGCTAAACTGAGATCTGATAATCGGCAGTTTTACTTCCAGCCGCATCCTGTGCTTGCAGTAATAAAAGCCATGATGATCTTTGATATGGTTGATGATGTTAGCAGGATAGTAGGCATTCCAGCTGCTTAATTTAATTTCAAATCCCAGTGATAGCATCTAATGGCTGCAGTTTAGCTAGTGCTACAGATTTAATTTTGCAGTGACCATTGCTACTGTCAAGGTAGCTTTATGTTCTCACCTGACTGCGCAGTCCCAGCAGGACTCATAAAGTAACCATACTGTTTTTAAGCAGCAGGCTGGATCACTTAGATTAAAACCCTAGTGCTGATTAAGTGAAAATAAAATCTGACTCTCCAAAAATCTCTTGATACTACCAATAAATTTGGAGCATAGCTGATAAAATCCAAAATGCACTATGCAATACCAAACTGTTCTGTTGAAGATGTCTACACATAGCCACAAAACTTAAGGCCCTGCCACTCTGCACCTTGGCCAGTCTTCTGAGACAAGTAGGAGAGATGGATTAGGATACATCAGAAATACCCTCAGGTCCTGCACTTGCCAGTGGATGTTAGGAGAATTACAGAGTCAGGCCACAGTCTGACACTTTCCTCTCTACTGTTTTGTTCAGTATGGTGTGTTTCATTTGCTAAACTTTATCCTCAGCACTAGAAGTTGTTCTGATTTTCCTTACCTACATATTACAAGTTATCAGACCAGAACTATACTAAGCTCTCCAAGGATTCCAGAGTATATCATTGGACAGAGGTAAAAGAATATAAAATAACAGGCAGAAAATGTGTCCGTGTCTCTCAATGGTGGAACTGAGCACAATGGGATGAAGGAGCAGAGGGAGGCTACATTTGATCACTTCTGCTTTGAAAGTTCAAGGTCTAATTGCCACTAAGGACAACATGGTACTATCCAAACTAATTTGTCAGCACCTGAACCAGCCCAGCCACTGTTCTGCCAGCTGGAGAGTCAGAGGACAGAAGTGATGAGCTTTGTTGTTACAAGAGAAAACAACTTGAATCTTTGGATTTTGTTTTTACTCCATCTCCCTGTGCAAGGTAGACATAAGCATTCCTCCCTCTCAATCGCCTGGAACCCCCTTTCCACGTGTTGCATTCCTACCTTAAATATCTAAAAGGAGCCACTAATGAAGACGTACTGACTTTCAAGACCTTGAAACACAGTGTGTTTGCTCAGATTTCTCTGCTTCGAGAGGCCTTGTTCAGCATTACAATGGCCAGACACGTTTCTGAGCCACACCGGAAAACTGGATTAGAATCGAAGCCCAAGATCACAAGCTAAAAATGATGACAAGAGTATTTGCCTCATCATTTGTGAACACCTCTAGTAGAAAACAATTCAGATTGCCAGATCAAGCCAGAAACTGTTGAGTTTCCCCAGCAGATTAGCATGGGGGAACTCATGATATCCTTCTTTTGTTTTTAACAGTAGTCCCCAGGATTCACAAGTACCAGGATATTTCTAAGAACCCATTTTCTTCCTCCTTGTTACATGCCTGCTTTGTTTCTCTTTGATAATTGGAACTAATTCTACCATCAGCATCTTGGTTCCCAACACAGTCTTTTCCAGAGGGATCCCAGAGTTTGCAGGAATTACTTGTGATTGTATCATAGGAAAAAAACATTCCTCTCAATTACCTGGTCAGCCACTGTACTGAAGTAGGGCCCTTCCTGGGATAATGAAGCAGAAGGAAACAAAACAAACTGAGGAAGAAGGACAGTGCAAACTCAGAATAATCCAGAAGAAGAAAATCTGGTCAGCTATAAACAACCTGCCCATCTTGGTTTCATCATTCAGGAGAAATGGATGCGTATGATTAAGAGATGAAGTAGATTCAGCATGGTTGTGGGACACTGCCCTGGACATACTGTCCCTGCACTGCACCCACAGCACTGGATGTAGCCACCTGGGAGCCTGAGCTTCTATTAGACAACGAAGACAAAGGAAGATGAGGACAAAAGAGAAGGGAACAGAAAAAAAGAGTGAATCTTGGACTGCAAAACAAACACAAGCCAAGTCCTTCTGGGGCAGCACAAGATCCCTTTCTCTGGTGCTCTGCCACTCTTAAGCAAGCTCTGGAGTGCAGCATATTTAATGAGATAGGAAGAAAAAGCAGAAGTGAGAGATGTTTTTCTTTGAGAGCTGTCAATCACCCCAACACAAAAAAAAAAAAAAAAGAGGGGTTTCCATTCCCCACACAGGACTCTGGTTCAGCCAGCTCAGTTTGACACAACCTGCTTCTAGTCCAAATGGGAAGCGAGAATTGCAGGGCTTTGAGAGAGACCAGAGGAAGATGGACAGTTTTAGGCTTTTGAAGCTCTTCTGAAATAGGAGTGGAAGACAGAATATAGAAATCATATTATGGAAAAGGAATCTTTTCCTTCTTTCTTTTTTTTCCTCCCCATTTTCTTCCACCTTTTAAATACACTTCATACTACTTGTTCTATTAACCTCTTCTGAACTGCAGCCTGCTGATTTGTTGAAATAAAGATGCTGCTGTACCCTGCTGCTGTTCCAATATATGATAAAAGCTGGTAGTTCTCATAGAAAACTCTGCTGAAATCATTAGCAGTCTCCCTGAGTAAGGACTATGTCAGGTAGTGACAAATTCTTTTTAAAGGGGAGCTTGAAATTAAAATACATCTTTTAAAATGTGTCCATATGTCTGTGCACTAGAAACAGAGAGAGATTCTCTGCTGGAAACCTTTTTAACTGGATGAGACTAAGATAGGAAGCAAATAATAAGGAGAAAGGGGAGAAATCTTATTGATAGGAAGAACAATGTCAGCAAGGAAAACACTTCAGTCCCCTAATTCTTGGCCTAATTCTGTCTCAGTTGTGTGCACGTCCAGACCTCTGTGTGCACCCCTCTTTGCTAACTCCTCAGCCCTGGATGTGTGAGAGCTGAGCCATGTGCAGCGCTCACCGCTCCAGCATGGGAGCTGCCTGCTCCGTGACCTTGGCAGCTGAAGGACCCAGATGCCCAGCTCCAGGATGAATCTCTGCAGCAGTGTCATGGGGTGTCAGCTCATCTTCCCCAGTCTCCTCCTTGGCTTCGCTGACAGACCTGCCTGTGGGGTCTGGTGTGGGGTCAGCTGCCGCTGTGCTGCTCTGTCCTCCTTGAAGTCACTTTCCCTTGATTTCTGAGGATGAGGTGCATTCTCCTGACAAGATGCATCTGCAGTGTTTGATTAGGGTAAAAGAAACGTGTTGGGGGGGGGAATATTCCCTATACTTTTCCATGTAACAGTATGTTAGCTGCCCGTAGCCCAAGTGGTGTCCAAATGACAGATAAAACTTAGAGCCTTCTAGGAAGCAGAGAGGCAAAACACAAGAGAATAACTGCACATAGATCTTTCTTTTGCTGAGGGTAAAATAGCCAGCTTTCCATGTCGCATGATTTAAACTCTTTACTGGAATTAACAGAATAGAGATGTTGAATAAAATCTAATAGCCTAATAAAAGCCAAGCATGATAGAGGTGTAACATGCATGTTTATTATTAAAAGCACCATTACTAAAAAATTGCTTATTTTTTACACTTTCATTTGAAACAGTGAATGTAATAAAAAGACACAAAAAGAGATACAATTGCTTCATGAAGCCTTCTTTGTATCTGAAGGGTCTATGAATATAAAAGCATATCAGGGCCAAATCCAGTAGGTCTTACTCAGGCAAAACTGATTTTAGTGGAAATAAAGCCTGATGGACTAAAGGATTTGGTCAGTAATTTATGGGACCCTTATCTCTGATCCACCTTCTAGGAATGCTAGCTAGTGGTACAGAGCAATGTAATATGCTTAAATATCTATGATTAATTCGAGTAATCTGGTTTATAGAGCCCGCTTATGTAAATGAAAAGGATTTACCTTTATGTCTGAGATGAAAAAAATATACATCAGATACAGTGAACCACATATTATAGAAAACAGTCTGGCTGAATTGTATTAATGTCTCAAGAATTTTGAGAAATGCTGTATCTTCTCCTTAAGCCAGTAATCATAGTACCTACAAATTGCATATCTTATCCCTACTTTACACATAGGCAGAAGTGGGCAGCGGCTGTTTTGAAGGCAGTGTATCTCTAATTTGTACTCCTTACAACAGGCTTTTCAAAGCCTAACAGAGAAGTGCAGCTAAAGACTTTCCAAATGAGGAGAGGGCTGGGAGGGATTAATGCTTTACCTGGTAAATGGAGCGGAAGTCACTATCAAAGAGAAACAGCAACATTCCCGCGGGCCCGCTGAAGGACTGAAGGTTTTCATGTGATGAAGTGGTAATTCAGTTCAAAGTATCAGACAGACTTTGGACTGAGAACTCCCTTTTGTGTCGCTGTCCAACAAGAGCTACAAATTTACAGATAATAAATAGAGGAGGGACTGGTGTGATCATCTTGTCTGACCCTCTCCAGAACACAGGAGTTCTCCGAGCTACTTCTTGGTTGAGAAATAGATGGTCTTCTAGTTTAAAAACATTCCCCCATCTCCACTGGCACCTAGGAAAAACTGCCAGCAACTTCACCAGAGCAGCTCTGAAGACACAGATCCTTGACAAAGGATTCCAAATGGATTGTAAGTGTCCCACACAACGAGGGGTTCTCGGAACTACGCTATCCTTTTCATTTTCAGCACACGAACAGCCATGTTCCTTGCTAGCAGAGCATCACTAAGGAGCCTTCAAGGTATGTGGAATTTAGAACATCCTTCAGACTGCTCGATCTGGTGCTTTCAACAACCCTTCATTTCCTTGCTTCAGCAGCAAGTACCTTGATGCTTTTCTATATGTACATGTCAGATTAGAGATTTGCAGTTATGAACACGTGAAAAGCCACAGAACACCAGCCTTTTCCAAACACCATTCTCTAACTACTGGCAATTCCTAGCTCTAAAAAAAAAAAGCCTGGTCATTAGCAATGGCTAATATTGTGTTTTAAATTGGCTAATGCTATATAACATGTCATCATTTCTCCAAAACAGAAAAACAGATGTGGCTTTGAAGGAAAACTCCAAGTTCTGCAGCTTCAGATGGCAGCAGACATCAGGAAAAAGAAGTGAGAGGCAGGAGTTCTAGATCCAGCTTTGGACAAAATAAAAGCTGACTTATTCCACCTAGCACTGGTTGAAAGGTAACCACCCTGCAGTATTTCTGAGATTAATAAAATGATAGTCCAAGGGGTTAGACTAAAACAGTCTTCAAGCAACACAAAGTTTAAGGTAATATTCTTTACCCCGTACAGACTGTTACATCTACTGCACCTTGCAATACAATCCCTAAATGCAATCCTCACAGCAAAATCAGTTTGTCAGGTTTAGTAAAACAACGTAAATAAGAAAAGGCATAGAAAAAAAAGCTCTGATTTCATATTAAAGTGAAATCAACACTCTCAGCCAATAGAGACGTTCATGAAGAGATAAAACACCTCAAAGCAAACCATCTGTGTTTGTGCTGCTATTTCATGTCAAGGCAATTACAGTGATGTTATTAGGAAAGATCAGGGAGGGAGCAGTGTTGTCATATAGGAAGAAGAGAAAACAAACCTTTAAGCAATCATGTAGAGCATGCAGAACATCTTAAAGCTGGTGAAGGAACAAAGCTTAGCACTGTCAGGGTATTGATCTGTTCCAGAAGGTGCAGAGTTCTGCACCACTGTGATTGCCTTCCCTGCTGGGTTTAGAGAGGGCTGAAAGAATACAGTATTGATCTGGCCCAGTTCCCAAGGAGTGACTTAGTGATAAACACTGACTCCAGTCCACCAGCTCTGAGAGCAAACTGTTGCAAAACAGCCCAGCTCCACCGTGCACACAGCCTGTTATGCAGATTACAATCTATAAACAGCACCAGAGCTTGCTGCATTTGCAGCAGAAAAGAGTTGTCCACTGGCAAGAACATAATACCTGAGGACTCTGCTTCTGTTCCTATGTTTTCCGTTCAATTATCATAAGGTTTCAGGGGAATGTAGGGTATTTTATATTTTATTCTGCATTTAGGAAATATAATGAGGCTTCACCTTAGTTGGAGCCTAGCAGAAAATAAATCTAAACTTCTGTGTTTAACAGAACAGTTTTCTCTCTATTTCTTAAGATTCACTAAAATGCACTGAGAAGACTGAATGATGTTCCTACATTTCCATTCAAGACAGAAAAACACTCTCCTCGTTTATTTTCTTGCCTACCAGTTAGGTCTTGTGAATATGTAACAACCTGGGCACTCAAGAGAAAGCATTTCTGCTCTGAAATCCCAAGAACAACGCTGCCCTGCAGAAGTAGAATTCATTACTGCACATGGAGAAAGCAGCCAGTGTGCACCTAGAGTCATGTGGGGAAAAAGAAATTTGCCTCGTGGAGTCCTCAGCAGTTGACTCTTGCCCTCTCAGGCCTAGCTCAAAAATAGGCAGAGATGAACGGAACCACCTTCTGGGAGAATCCCTTGGCTTGTCGTGACTTTGGTTTTTTTTTTTCCCTGTGGTTCTGCTGAAGACTTCTGGGGATTCCTTAAACTTTTATTGCCTTAAGCCTGATTCTGATCATCAGCTTGACCCTGGGAACAGCAGCAGCCACAGGATCTCCCTGCGTGTCGACGCCGGATCTCGCCCCGGGGGAGCCCAGGCTTCCAGCTCCGTGTTTCTCCTCAGAGCCAAGGACCAGTCACTGGGTCAAATGTTCACAAATGGTGCAGGTGCTGCCTTCCCAACGCTGCTGCTGGGCTGGGCTGGCTCCCAGAAGGCCTGGAGAGAACAGTTGCCTGGTTGCTCTCTCTGCTGCACAGGTGCCTCTCACCTCACCTGTGTGCCCCAGCTCTTCACACTCAAAGCATTTCCCCTCCGGGCTCTGTCAGCTCTGCTGAAAGATGCCCCATCTTTCTGCTAAGCAGACACAGATCTTTTATCACATCACTTCTGCAAACTGTGCACATACATTTTTTATTTTGGTGGATTTTATTTTGCTTTTTCTTTTCTTCTCCTTTTTTTTTTTTTTTTGCTCTCCTCTCTCGCAACTCTCATCGCCGAGAACAAAAGAAAACTGTTTACCAGACACGGGCACCTGGCTTGGGTTTTGTTTTCCTCTTTTACTCTCTGAATTCAACTCTGTTTTTAAATAAAGAGATGGAGAAGCAGCAGCAGACCTCCTGGGTCAGCTGGGTCAGCCTTCTCTATCGAGCAGGATTTTCCCATACACTCTGACCCCCTCAAGGATTTTATCTAGCCTGTTTTTTGAACACCTCTAATGATGGTGACTCAGCTACCTCACTAGGCAGCTTATTCATCTGTCCAGCCTAATTGCTCGTAGCTTCATTTTGTTTTCCTTTGTATGCAACGTGAAATTTTCCTTTTTTATTTTTAGATCATTTCTCTATCGAACAGGGTGGGCAGCAATAAAAAACTCCTGCCTCCAGAAACAAAAATCACCATTCCTTCCAATCGGCAAATATCTGTAAAGCATGGCAGCACTATTGTCACTTCTTCTAATTTATTAGTCTATGCATAAGCCATACATGGCTTGTTCAGCGAAAGGATCAATGAAAGTAACAGCTGCAGGTCTTCTGGCATTCCTGGTTTTCTGCAGGAGTAGGGTTGGCATCATCAAGAAAACTTCACACCAGAATAGAGATAGAGTGTCTAATAATCAGACCTTTACATCTTGAAGAACAAGACTGGGAAAGAAAACCAAGCATCAGGGCAAGTAGACACTAATTTGATAACAATGGACCAAGACTTCAGTCCTTTCCCAAGAAACACTCATTTTCCTTAGTTCCTGAATCCAGGGAGCAGCATCAGCAGATGTAATGCAATGTTGGGACACAGGCAACTATGCAATGAGAAAGACTGAGTCCCTAGCTCCATGAGTGGAGATGTCATTCACCCTCAGAAAGCAACTCAGTCTACAGACAGTTAAAGGATTAACATGGCACTGCAAGAGCTTCTCATCAGAACTCCAGGAACTCTGTCAGACAAAGAATTGCAAACTAATACCTCAAAATAGTAACACAGATTGCTGTCGTCTGGGACTCTTTCAGCAAGAGGCAGTAGTCTGCAGCCTGGTGGTGGCATAAAATGGTATAAAGCAGGGGTAGCTCTGCCTGGCACCTACAGCATGGTGAGAGATGCATTTGTAAGACGTTGACAGCTCTTCCCCAGTTTGGAATTCAGGAGGAGCTGGGCAATGCTGCCTAATGCAGGGATGCAACCTACACCCAGTGACCTACTGGTGAGATTAATCCCTAGTTTGGAAATAAAACTGTAGTTTGGCCCATGATCTTTTCAAGAGTGCACAGAGCTGGCTCACAATACTGATTAGCATCAGTGTAGAAAACTGCAGAAAAGCCAACTAGTGAGAGGCATTGATGAGTTCTTTCATTTTATCATTTTATTTTTCGGATCATTTCTGTTTAACCCTACTTTTTATGCCAAATGCTTGGGTAAACTAATTCTTCCTCATTTGAAAAAATAACATAAAATGAAAATTGACCAGGGTTTGAAAAAATTGAACTCGTGTGTAAATATTACTGAGTTCTGTTCCACTCTGGAGAATCCATAAAGGATAAAAAGAGAGAGAAAGAATTGATCCAAAGGAAGGGGGGAGAAAGGAGAAAAGGTGAAAAATGAAGCCAAGTGGCAAAGGAAAATAAATAGATGGTGGCTGTGGACAGAGGAAAATGCTCAGGTAAAGAAAAAAGTGTCCAGCTGCACAGAAGTGGTTAGTAGAGCCACTGCCACATCAGGTGTCTCTTGGAACTCAAACGTGAGTACCAGTTGAGCAACTCGCTTCAGCACATGCCTAGTTTCAAGCTATCAGTCCTGCTCAAGTCAATTAGTTAGGCTCACACTTAAGTACCTTACAGAATCAAAGTTGCAGAACGGGGCCTTTCCTCCAGCAAAGAGCCTATTTGGAAAATCCCCTTGATAAAAACATACATAGAAATTGCTAGGTGTTAGAGGAGGAGGTGTAAGTGCTATTGAAGTGGAAGGCTCGTGGGGAGAAGCATGCTCTGCCATCTCCCCCCCTGCTCCCCCCAAATCCCAACCGACCTCTGAGAGGTTTGTGAAAGCTATAGGACAAGGACTAGAACACCCTTTTGTCCTTAATTTATTTCATGTTAAAGAGGTGGCGGATGAAGAGTCTGCTTTACATAAACGAAAAGGATGCTCAGCTGTCTCTGCCATCCAGACAGGAATACACGTAGAAACAACGTTTTATACAGTAAGAGAACACTAACAAGGCTCTGATAATTTTTTTTTCCTCTTGATCTTCATCAAATGAAGCTTATTTTCCTAGCCTTGGCATTCTAAGAAAAATTCAAGGACTGTATTTAAAGCCTCTAAAGGGGAAAAAAAGACAAGGGGGAGAATAGGCTTTTCCAGGGCCACTAAATGAGAGAAGGGCAGAGCTGCAGCAGAGTTACTGAAGTGAACAACCTTGATCCGACCAAAAAGAGTCATTTAATTTTAGGTACTCCCCAAAGGTTTTATTCCTCTTGGCTGCCAGGCCAGGAATGTCAGGCGTGTTGAGATGGGGCACCCTGGAAAGTGCCGAGCCTGAAAGCCAGCAAACAGGTTCCGCATGACTGCTGTTAGGTCTGGGAGCCTCCACGGAGAGCTGAACTCTTTGACCAGATAGGTGTGAACCAAAGAGGGGACTGGGTCATTTCTTTTCAAAGTTTTCTTTGCTTTACAAAGGCTTAAAGAAATTTTTTTTATTTTCTTTTTTTTTTTTTTAAATTCCAAGCAGCTCCAAACCTTCAGTTTGAAAAGAGGAAATTAAAACAAAAACAAAAAAATAGAAGCACTTTCTTTTTAGAAATAAACGACACAACAGGGAGAGACCCAGCAGGGGAATTAAAGCCCTTATTCTGACTGATCCAGCAGCATTTTTCTAGGCATTAGCTAGACTTAAAACAATAATGAATTTTGTCACTATGTATGTCATAGAGCAGATATCTCTAAACCTCAAGGTTTATAAACTGTAATATCTGTGGGGAAAGAATTGCCTTCTGCTATGGATATACATAGCACCAAGTACAACAAGGTCTAGCTCTTGACAAAGGTCTCCAGCTGATGTTGGAATACAAATAACTAATGGGAACAAGATGGAAATTGTGCTCTAATCCTCCCAGTGGCTATTGTATAACGAAATGAATGGGGACCTTTGGAGAAAAGGAACAGAATCATACCCTGTGAACACAGCTGCAGACTCAGTGTCTGGGTACTGCCAGTGTAGTGTAGGTCCAAGCCCCACAGCCACTAAAAACCTGTACAAAAATGCTTGAAATATCCTCACTGGCCTGAGCTATCCATGGCCAATTCTTTCTGGAAATGAGTAAGATTATGAATCTGCAGGAACACAGACCCAGTGACCTTGTCTGTCCCAGCACAGGACTCCTCAGTCTCCTCTCCATGATCCTCTCTCCATTTGGTCACCACTAGTGTCTCCCAGGGCCAGAAGTTCTCCAATGAAGTGAGGACTTTCCCTGCTCTCCAGCCCAAATGGGTAGATTTCACCCCAAGTGAGCACATTGACAAGACAAACTGTTAGCATTAGCAATTTCATAAACTATCTTCCTCAAATTAAATAGGAAAGAGAGATTAACTCAGCCATAAACCACCATTCCACTATGGCTAAAATGTAAAAGTGTTACAGCTAATTGACAGTCATATGAACCTAAAAATAATGTTTGCACATTCCCTCTTAATTTTACCTTCACCTAAATCTACACCGTTTTCTCAGAAACGACAGACTTTTTTTATTGTGGGTTTGCTTCACAAACACCTGCTTATTTTTACACCTGTAGCTTGCTCTAAAATCTACAGTAAGACATCATTTTCCTGACATACACATGGCAATTTTCAAATGGCCTAGTGCCACCAGGCACAGTCACAATCCTCAGAGCCAAGGACAGCTCAGGGAATGTTTTAGAGGAGGGAGACATTTGCCATGGATGCCACCACCATTCCTTGGGGCTTCAAAGCTGTGTATGAGGGTGCCCTGACACCACCAGGAGATGGAGAGGCTCTGAGCCAGGCATGTGCATTAGGTAGCTCCTGCCCCAGCACTGCTTTGCTACCAAATAGCACCAGAGCCCACGTACTGTAAGGGCATTGGAATTACCTATAGATACCCTCAAACAGTAACTGCTATAAAATCTTTCTTTTATGGGTGTTTGATGAACCAATTCTGCAGAATTTAGTGACATTTGTTGCATATTGACGGCACCTTGGCTTATTCAGAACAGGATTGCTACCATTTCTGAATGCCTACACGGAATAAGCACAAGCCAGCACAGCAGACATGGAAAGCAAAGTGTACTGAGAGCCCAAGTTCAGCCTTGAATGTGCGGTTCAATTCTTCTAAAGAAATTCTTGGCTAGCCATAAGCACTTTCATGAATCACTCCTATTTTAAAATGCTAAAATTTACCCTCTGAACTTTGTTTTTAAACGACTTGATTGTGCGAGATGCAGAGTTACAAACTGCAGCCAATTGGTATGAAAATTAGAAGCATTTATCCTTTGCAGGAACACCAGGTTTGAGCAGACAGGACCACTTGAGTTTGTCAAGTAACTTTCAAGAGTTCTTGTTAGTGCCTTTTAATGGAAACACTGTAAAAAGTCAGTTTTCAAGGGGAACAGCAATTCTTCACTAAAAAAAACAACGACCAAAGGTGAATTGCCAGTTTTACCACAAACTTTGTATATAAACTTCAACGAATCATTTTATTTCCCCTTCTCCTAACTCCTTCTTTATGAGCTAAGGTTAGTATCTACCTTTCTCCTCCATCATCTGCTTACAGACACTTTTAAGTATCTAAGCCTGAGACTCCCACGTACTACACCACAATCAGAGAGCACCCACAGCTCAGAGAACTTGTCACATGCAGTATTTGAACAGCCCTGCAGGGGATGCCTACTGCTCAGTTCCTGGAGCCTGTTTCATTCCTTGGGAGAAAAAAAAAAAAAAAATATATTCCGAGTTATAAACTGGCGTGGGAGGGGGTGGAAGGAAAAAAGATTGCAATTATCAGTTAGTCAATCAGGTAGCAGAGTCAATCAGGAGAAGTCATTCTCTCTCCCTTGCCCAAAACAATGCAGGTGCTTAGTGCAGCGAGTCTTCAGTGGGCATCACATGATGCAAAGCCACAGTTCAGCTTTCTACATTACTAATAAAAGGTTAAGGTTTCCAGCTATTTTTTAATTTAGATCTGTTGTTTGGTAATTGGAATAAACATTCAAATTTGAGCATCAAATTTCTCATTAGTTTCACATCAATACCTGTGCTGAAACTATGGATCAGTGAACTGAGTTTCTCGCTGCCCAAGTGAATTCATTAATCATTCTCTCCTAAGATGGGCACATAAGCAGACAGCTGTTCTCAGCAGCTGTCTTCTGATAAAACTCCTAACACGAGCACTGCTTAAAAACCCCCAAACAACCAAACCACACGCGCACAAAATCCACCTATTCAACAGCCTGCTGTCGTCTTAACTCCAAGATCTACCTGCACTGACAGGTTTGGCAGAGAAAGGAACTGGATCCCCACTCAACAATGCATTCCAATTTGTAAATGGTCACTTTATGGTTACAGACAGAAAGTTTGAAAACCATTAAGACTTAGTTACCACTTCTTATCTGGGGTATCATGAGGAAGAAGAAATACAAAACCAGACACTGATGAATGTATTCAATGAACAGGTATAATCTTAAACCTGATGCAGTTTAACTTGGGTTTGTTTTTTTTCTCCTGTCTATAGTTGCAAAGACTTAATTCTTCATCCACCATCCCTGTTCTCCTAATAATACAGATATTTAGATTTATTTTCATAATACCTCGATTGGCTGGGATGAGATAGGCATTATGGTCCACATTAGTCTCCTATTTTCCATTACAGCCAAAACAAGTGCTTAGGTAACTGGAGCTTATCCTATTTAAATATATGCAATCAGGAAATTTGAGATTGCCTTGATGGACCATATAATATTTCCTTTAGAAGCTCCCTGATATGCCATCGTCTACAAGTTCATCCATACAGCAAATGGTCTCACTGGGTAACCTTTCCCTGGCTGCGTCACGCACACAAAAGAAAGAGGAGACCGCTGGAAAATATATAAACAAGGACTTTTGAACTGACCTTGTCCAAACGAAGCAAGAGACAGGAAAAGAATGTATAAACACACCTTGTAATGCCTTGAAACATTACAAAAGCTTTGCCCTATGTTAAAAGTTGATATTTTATATATTCGGTACAATATTAAATTTAATGAATTTCTTTTCTTTTATTATTTTATAAATCGCCCATGTTTGACTTGGCAAAATTGTAGATTTGTTGAAGACTATTAGCAGAGGCATTCAAAATATCTGGAGAAGGAAAGAATGTCTTTTTGGGGAAATGAGCTTCCTGGCTCCATAAAATGCCATTAGTCATTAAGAACAAGTAAAATAAAAATTAAAGAGTTGGGGTAAACACCTGGATCCGTTCTAACTTCAGTGGAAAATTGGACTAAAATTTTATTCACTTACTTCCTTTGAAAAACTCTTACTGATAACTGTACCTAGCTTGGAAATATCACACACTCTTCTCTGTTTTCCCGGGAAGCTCCAGCTAAAGGCACAGGATGGAAGAGCAGAGTGCTGTACCAGTCCAGCATCATTCCCAAACCAGTTTGCCATCAATTACTTCTTCTAACTGGGAATTTTAAAAGAGAAAGTAAAATCTTGAAGGAGGCAGTGCATGTTTAGAGATGAAAGGACATTTCACTTTCTTCTACCTGTTACTATGACAGAGTTTGTGGGAAACAGAGAAAAAAACTTTAGCAACAAGAATTACTTCACCCACCGACATTTCCAGGACATCAACACTTTAAAACAATTTAGATTTTTTTTTTTCCCCCATCCTTGCACTTGTGAGTTGTTCAAATTTCTCTGAAGATTTTACATTTCATTATGACCAGGCCACTTCCCAACTCAGTTCTGAATAAAAGCTTTGCCTGAGTGCACATAAAGAGACTGAAAACACAGTATTCTGTTTCATATCCTCTGAAATAATCAACCCGCATTCTCTTACACACTGAGGATATTTGGATCTTGTGACCTCCCTAATCATATTTTCCTTCCCCCAACTCATAATGGCTGTAGAAGGGACACCATGATTTAAAACACACAAATACAGAAAAGCTGTCCAGAAATTTGTTCAATTTTTTTTTTTAACTAATCACTTTTTTCCCATCTTATTGCAGGAACTCTGCATTAAAAAATTAATTCAAAATATAAACATTAGGTTACAAAAGGTCTGGCTGTGCTGGTTTCTGGGACAGAACAAAAGATGTGGGAGAAATAACTTTGTATCTTACAAGAAAAATTCTGTAGCATCTGTCCTGAACCAAACACAGTGTGCTATGTTTGGTTAAAAAAATGAAGCTCAACTGTGGTTTTCAGATGATCAAAGAACAATTTCTCATCTCCCATGAAGACAATAGCAAAGCTCACATTAACTTCAAAAGGCCAAATTCTGACAGCTTTACTCTCAATGAATTATTCTTCATTTCATGTGTAGTACCACTGGCACCAGTAGAGTATGGATGAAGTAACAGCTACAGAACCAGAATAAAAATATCAGGATTTGACACAAAGCAATTAAGTTGGGATATATGTAATATTGTATTACTTAATTCCTAGGTACAACTGGGGGGAGATAAAGCTAATTTTGCTCCATTTTCTAAGTTACAACATTATTTTAATTTAAGCATTTAACGTTTTTCCTTCCTAAAAGGAAATGCAGACCTCCTTAAATGCTGATACTCAGACAATTATCTCTTGACAAATCACTTGGAAATTTTATTTTTTTAAAGAAACAATAATTCACTCGTCATCTAATTCCCATTAAAGCAATAATTTGTAAAACTGAAAATTACTTTGGTAGCTTGACCAAAGCTTGTACCTATGGTTAAATATGTACAGCAGCTTCCTGAATGAGGTAATTGATCAAAATAGTTTTCAAGGCTTTAGCTTTAAAGGAAACTGCCAATATCAAAGGGCTCAGTGAAATCATAACAGCAGTTAAAAACAACCCTGCCTCCTTTGAGAGGGTAAGACTGTTGCACATGGACTGTAAGCCCTGCAGCCAGGTATTGCACTGTGCACCAAGCACAAGGATGAAGAATTCTCTACCCTGACCTCCCTAGCCCACAAAGCCTACCAATTTAAATCATTTTACATGGTAAACATCTCTCAGCTCTCCCCATCACTGCCATTTCCTCTCATCTCTTTTGCAAAATGTGTTGTGCTTTGAGTTCATTCTTTTATTAACAACATCTCCCAGTGGAGATCTGTGCCCTTCGTGCCAGTTATGGTATAAATAGAAATAATCTCACATACAGAAGCTTGCAATCAAAATAGTAAAGACAGACAAGCAGCAACAGAAAGGAAGATTCCCTTTTAGAGATGGACATCTAAAGGTTGGTCAAACTGAACTGCCCAAGGACACAGAAGACACCAGTGACAGCAGCAGAAAGTGAAATCTTCGCCACACAAGGCCCATTTTATTAAGAATCTGCCTCCTATCAAGACTTTGCATAGGGTCCCAGCCAGGTGACAGCTCTAAAATGAATTTAAGAGATCTTTCTAAGGGTGAGGTGTGTAAAATAGTCAAACAGTGCATGTGTAGGCTCCCAACATAAAGGATCCTGGGAAGGGGAGAGGGGCAGAAAAGAATGAATTTCCTTGCCTTTCATTTTTATTGCTCACACTAATGGAGTTTACAACTTAAGAGAATAAAAATCAGCACAACACACAAACCCATATTTTGAAAAGAATACAAAGCCTATCATAGCGATACCCTAATCCTGTAATTCCTTGGAGAAGCAAATAACCTTTTCTCTTGATATAGGCATCAGGCATTGATCTGTCACACTGTTTGTTCTAGCAGAGCTCCCAGAGGTGCATTCAGTTTGAAACGTTAAGGCTAGTTCATTAGCCGTCCCTAGCTCGTTTCTCTGAGAGAATCAAGATAATACTGTGGTTAGTTAATGGCTTTCTCTTGTTTCCCCTAGAGCCTGCCTGTCTGAAGCCTGCAGGCCCAAGAAGCTTTCTTTCCCCCTTCCCTTCACTATTAGTCACAGCTGGTAAGGTTTGCAGGAGCCTGGCTTGTTTGAAAACACTCGGATGGCACAAATGGTCGCATCTCTCTGCTGCAAACCACCCCCTTGGCCCCTGGTGTCAGAGAGGAGAGCTCCTGCTCTCCTCATCTCCCCCTCTCCTGCTCGCACAGCAGCAGGGAGGTGAGGGGTGGAGGGAGGGGAACTCCCGACTGCACTACAAAGAGCTCTCATTCAGAATACCAAAATTTATATATATACATAATTAATTAATTAAAGAAAAGGGAATTCTGTCTCAGGGAGCTCTTGAGACACAACTCGCTACTTCCAGGAAGGCAGGAGGAAAAACTGCCTGGCTGACATTCCCAGGGAGCTGCTATCTCCAGAATCAGGCAGGTGATGTCACCTGCCCTGCTCTCCAGTTCTGTTGTTTATCATCACAGTTTAGAGGTCGAATAGTCACAGACAAGAATCTCTCCCAAGAGCCGTCCCACTAGCAGCTCCTAATGGATGGGCATCGTTCCCTGTACTTCTGCCTTCTGCTTAACACATTCTGTCCCTCGTCATTCTCACGTAATTACCGAGGCAAACAATCTGCCTGCAGAGGTTCCAGCAAAGCGCTGCCGTTACTGTCACACCACAGCTTAGAACACGCTTATCTCTCTTGTTTTTAGCTTGCATTTAGCCTTTTCTAAATTAATATCCGATTCCCACGAAAGCAAGACAATGACAATGTTGACGAGCGTCAGATATCTCCAGGCAGATGCGTTCCCAGTTCCCTTTCCAGGCAGTAATTCTATCAAGACGCCCCAGTGCTGCTCTGCAGTCCCCTCTGCCATGCCGGTGCCTTACTCTTTGATCCAGACATTCAGCACTCACTGCTGTGTTACCAGACACTGCCAGGCATGAAAGACTGCGTGGTGATTTTATCTGCCTCCCTGTGTATTACCCATTGGGGAACAAACTTAGACTTGTAAATGTTTTCTCTTCCCGGTACTTTAATCCAGACATTTAGAGATGCTTTTGCTCAGCGAGCAAAGAGCACCCAGCTATTTACAGAAATCCTTCTGAAGTTAGCAACAGGGTGGTAACCATCAGATAAAACCTAGTTTAAAAGACAGTTTCTTACTGACCTGGGATGGGTTTTTTTTTTTGTGGTAACAGTTAAGTGTTCCTCCTCCCGATAAAAGACAACCTCACAAAGAAGCTGCTCTTTTGGACACAGGTTTAAGACACCGCTGAGGGAGCCTAAGTGTGGAGAGTTGCCACTGGGAATCACAGCTCCTCACCACTCTCTTCCTCTGCACTGGTTGTTTTTGCACTTTCTTACAGACCAAGTCTAGCAGAACAATATTTACTTCTGTGGCTGGGAGAAATTTTTGCTCATGTAGCTCCCTGATCCAGCACCATAGGGCACACTGAGACCTGTGCTGGTCCAAGGAAGCAGCAGCTTGCTGTTGGACTGGCTGAGCCAGATAAAACTGATAAACCACATCTCTCTCACAGTAGGTAACACAGCTGTCCTGAAATTCCATGCAATAGGTGCTATAGCCATGGAAATAAGACAGACCAAGAGCAACATCTGACCCAATTACAACACGAGGGCCTCTCTTTAGGCACTCACACACCAAAGTCCATGTGAAAGCTGAATGCTGACAAAGACAAATCAAAGTGAAGTTTCCCAGAAGATTCTTTGAGGGCTACAAATTCAGAGGAAAGCTTCTGTGTCTGAGTTACAGGTTGGGGATGCTCAATCTGACAAAGAAAAGCTTTGAAATAGTTGCTGTTTGGTACTTGATGAGAGCAGAATTAGAGAAATGAAGTTTGAAATAATGAACATGGCAGCTCTTTTTTTTCAACTGCCCAAATTTTGCCCTTCTCCTGCTGGGTCCACTGTATGGTGCCAGAATATTTCTGTTATTTTCAGAAATACCACTGCATAGCAAAAGCACACGAAAAGCAAGGCAAGGATACCTCTCCCAAAACAAACATAAAAGCAGCAGTGGAAGTCAACAAGAGGAGAGCAGTAAAAACAAATACATTATTCTTTTGTGTCTAGATCATGTTCAGGTAAAGACACACCAGAGTGAACTGGCCTATGAAGAACCTGCCCAGCCTGCAAGTTCTTACAGTATTGAGGGTTGTCCTGGGGAATTCAATAGGCCTTAGATCTACTGGGGAAAAAATACTCAGATCCCTCCAATTCCTGTGGTCACTTCAGCTGCTCATTTACAATGCAATTTGTCACCGACCTGAGAGTGCCTTTCGTTGTATCTCTTGTTCCTTCTTTGGGCATAAAGGATAATTACTTTTTCTCAAGTCTTTACTGAAATTAAAATATTGTTGCCCAAACTCACGTTTATAGAAGTTAGCAGAGAAAGTTTGGTGTAACTAGACTATTATTTTCAAGGTGAGCTAAAGTTGACATGTATTTTATCAAATCATTATTATGGAGAGGAGATGTATTAAGGAAATGGATAATGCTGTTTAGTCATCTTTTCTAAGAGCTCCACTTTCCATGGATGAACCATGCTATTTAATGATCAACTATTATTATTTTTATATCCTGCTTTATGACACTATGTCTTGCTTTAAGGCAACTATTTACTACTCTGAGCACTTAGGAAAAAGAATTATCATTCTTAAGTGAAAGGAAAGAAAGTTACCATTTTGAAGAGATGACTTTTAGCAGAAGTGATTTATGAGCACTGTTAGCAATGGTCCTGCTCATTTCTTACCAAGATGCCAAACTCCTATGATACAAAAATAGATAATGATATGAAAGATAAACTAATCAGGGACCAAAATCATTGGAAAAGCACTATTTAATGAAATAGTCCACAGCTGGTCTCCCCACTGAAATCGCTGAAGCTTTCTGACTATTTATCATTCATTTATAACTTTTTTTTTTTTTGTTGCAATTTGGTACATCACATCTGTGAGTACTGAAACTGTTGCAAATAAAGAAAATGCTGTCGTGAAATGCATGCACCTTTTAGAATAAAACCACAACATCTTTTCATCTGCTCCAGGGGACACACAGGATAATGTGGCATTTTTCCTGCAGAGACTGTGATTAAGATGTTTTTAGAAGATGTGATAAAATTAGAAGAGAGAAAAGTTCCAAACGTTCAAGTCATTCGGCAATTCATTTTCAGTTTTGATCCTTTTTTTTGTGTTTTAATGAATGCTGAAATTTAGCTGAAGTCACTAGAAAGGACTTCAGCTGATGCTTCTCTGGAAGGCCTTCTAGCAGAATATTTGCTTATGATTTCTTTCTGTGAATCCTTAATTGGTTAGGACAGAGGATTTTTATTCCCCCCCCCCAAGCAAAAGATGTTTCCCCAAGTGCTCCAAGAACAGTCACTAAAAAAGAAATCAACATGTAAAACTGTAACATTTCTAACACTCCTACATGACCAAAAGGATGCAATTTTAGAACTGTGATTTGGAACCTACAAACATTTTAAACATTTGTCTTGTGGTTTATTTGTAAACTAATGAGTCTTGATGCTGCTCCCTATGCTCATCCTGCAATCTGTTGTTGGCCTTTTTGCAGCTTTAAGATCTACACTTTGGAGAATCACAGGGGGTGTTGGAAAAATAAGCCAACAGAAGCAGCATGATCGAATTTCACTTTTAACTTTTGAGGAACTAAGATTAAGTAGCATGTGTTTTTATTGCATGAAAACATCCTTAAAACTGTGGCTCTGCAAGATGGATTAAGATCAGCATCTCCTTTGCCTCCAGACCTTCCCAGATAAAATAGCCTGGGCTTTTTGCTTTTTCTTTTCCTTTTTTTTTTTTTTTCTTTCTCCTAAATGGCAGATTGCCAGCAGCTAATTTAACATAACAATGGAAAAAATCATTCTCAATAATTCAAGAACTTGTAATGTTGTATCTATGGCAAATGTATTTAAGTGCACTGCTAATTATTTTTACTTACTGAAGGCAAGAACCAACAAGGCTCTTCTGCACATGGGTAACCTGGGAAGCTTAGGCATGTGCTGCAGTTTTAGAGATGCTCTGGTATATTAAGATCTCAACTTCCAAGGGTTACGTGAGGGAAGGTAGCTGAAGAGTGTTTTTATATCATCCTGCAGAGTGTATTTACTTTTGCTTTCTGGGATGTAGATGTTGCAGCACTGTATGCAAACTTGTAAAATAAAACTTGTAGTGTCTGTAAGAACTTCATTTCACATATGACCTTTTACAGTAATTGGATCTGAATTATAATCAGTCACCTGAGTCCTGAAATAGATAAAATAGTTTTTTAATGTTAAAAAGTTTTAGCCCTTCGTTGATTATCTATCAGTGCTTACAGTCCTGTGAAAATAAGATAAATGAGAAATTTGGTCTCTAATTAGACTTCACTAGATTTACAGCTTTTAATTTATACGCCAATGCAACTCAGGCCGGCACTAACACAGATAGAGATGGAGCCACAGTTTTCAATTGATTTAACAATTTAATTGCAGCATTAACATCCATTAACATTTAACTAACCTTTTAAACTAACCTCAGGCACAACCTTAAAGACTAAATGAAGTAAAATTGCATATAAAAAGGTACTAACATACAGCTGTAAGAAGCCAGAGTGAATCTTTAGGGAGATTTAGCATTGCTTCCCCACATCAGCAGGAGGGAGTCTGTTTTCCTTCTTGCAAAATTCAGTAGGAAAGCATGCTCTAATTTATAGGAAAGGGAAATAGACACATTTGATGGTTATTAAGTCTCATTTATATCTTCTTGTCTATACGTGATGTCTAAAAGACACAATATCCCTTACTCTGGTCACGCACTACAGAACAATTTTATTACTCAGAGAAACAATATTCCTGGATTATCCATGATAAAATGTGATGTGAGGGAGTATAAAATAAGCCACTGAAGTTTGATATGAAAGGGAAACGCCGTATTTTAGAATCAATGGGCAAATAGGGCTCCTGTTTATGTGGGTATAAATCTAAAGCAACTACACTGAAGCTGCTGGAATTACTTCAGCTTTACCCCAGTGGTACCAAGAGATACAGTCATGGAAAATAAGCACAGTGAGTGCCTGATTTACATCTGCGTTGAACACCCCAAAACTCTACTGAAAGCAACAGTAGCCTTGGGGCTTCAGCAGGGAAGTCCTCAGAGCCAGACCTACTATTGAGAATCTGTCTTCCTCCTGTGCCACATCAGTTAAGGTCTGCTGAGGATCTAAGCACCACGAACAGAGGCCATAAATCTGCAGTTCAGCATTTAGCATTTACCATTGCATACAACCATAGAATACCATCAGTGCTGGGTCAAGAGGACAAAGAGGAGTTTGGGGGACTGTTTAAAATGTCATCTAGGCTTTCTCAACCTATCTAGTGTCAGATGTGACAATTCTCTGCCATGTCTGGGTAATCCACAGACACTAAATTCATAATGTAGTGGGTTTTAGTAGTACAATGCAATGTTTGGTGTCACTAGTTATTATCCAGCCCACATGCTTTTGTATTGCACTGTTGGTTCCACAAACCATTTCATTGTGCAACTGTTTATCAGCACACCCGCGTTTCACAGTGGAGCTCTCAGCTAACTCTGCATGTGCTGTTACCACCCCTCTGCATCTAAATGGTATTTAATATTAGCCAAGTAACATCAAAACATGAAGGTGATAACTTGGAAAGTATCTCAACCTTGCATCTTTTGATTGCAGAGAGGAGTGTCACACACGGCTGGGGGTCTATCTTGACACGTGACACCGCTACCTGCAGCGTATTAGTGAAGATGAAGAGTCTCCTGGCAGTGCACGTTGACACTGTTACACTGTTAATGACTCCACTGGGTTTATTAGTCATTCCAATCAGCACTCTGCACTATGTGTTTGACTACACACATCCCAAATGTACCAGGTCAAGGGTCTGGCTGTGAAGAGCACTACAAGCCTGTGGAGACACCAGAGAGTGTCACCTGGATGGGCGGCTCAGGCACCTCCTCCACATTGCCACACTTGAGGGATACATAACGTGTGTGCAAAGCCCCCCAAGACTTTGTTTTCAGCTCCTCCTCAAGCTCTGGTGAGTAAACTTAGGTGGGTAACCCAGAGATTGTATTTCTCATTACATTGGATTTTCTCTTTCCATCAGTGCACAGCTATGGATGTTGCTGTATGTCACTGTGACACTAGAAAGTCAACACATTTCTTTTAAGTATTTCTAATAAACTATCTGTATTATGACTCCTTACAACTTCAGCAATTCCAACCAAATGCGTGTGGTGGTACCATGCTTTTTTGCTCCATAAATATCATGAAAATAGAAGAATATTAAAGTTCAAGCACATTTTTAAAAATAAGCATCCACAATGAGATCAATACTTCAGAAAAAAACTGAACCACCACAGGATACACTGCTCTGTCTTCTACCAAGTATTTTTCTCAAGTTAATAATAAGAGGTAAAGGTTAATTTGCTCTGTATTTTTGTGAATACTTGATAAAATTTATCATATAAACTTTTTTTTTTTTAATGAAATAAAAAGCAACCTTTTCAACTGTAAGATGCAAATCCATTGATCAGTGTTCACATAGCCAAAATAATCCCCCTAAACAACAATATACCTAAGCTGTCACCTTTCTCCCTATACACCCCTAGGAGGTCAAATTTCCAGGATACACAAATCATTCCAAGTAACAAGACATCCAGCTTCTGATCAAAAGTTTTTCTTTTCAATTCAGGGTTATCCTCACTGTGCTTATGGGTATGATTCCAAAAAACAGAACTTCACAGCTTATGAACTAATAGGCTTGAACTTGGGTGTGTCTCTAAGCAAGGGGACACGCGCTCGTCTGGCACCACAGTCAGCAGATCTAACTCCTAAGTGATAATGAACACCAGAGAGATATGTTGTTTGTGTTTATTATAGAATGTGAACATCTGACTTTCCTTGGTCTCCTATCATCTGCTCTGCCCATCTGCCTCTAGTTTCTTAGACTCACCACTTCAGTACTGCAGCTTCTGCCATCAAAAACGGGACTTCCATCTCTTTCTGCCTCTCCACATCTCATTTTTGGGGTGAAAATTCTACCCTTGCATAGTCTTTCCTTCTACTGTTAAGTATTATTTATCAACGTGATTATAATACTTTTACAATAATAATTTTTACAACTCTACTATATAATAAACAAGAATTTCTGCTTGAAATTCAGGAATATCAACCAGGATTCAGATCCTGGATCTGAATTGAAATCCAAGCACCAAATACCATCTAAGATCTGTATGGAAAATCACTGAAATGAGAAAATAGATATGACTAAATGGCAGATAAGCATGCCAAAAAAAGGATGTCATACCAATATAAAGATTTGTAAGGCAATAAACATCATGTATGTGCTAACAGGAAGATCAATATGAACTTCAGCTTTTACAAGTGACAGTAACCTACAGGAACAAGCTGATTTTTCAGATTTCCTTCTTTAAAATAAATCATTATGTATTATTTACTTCAAATCCTCCCCTACATTAAAACCATTTTAATATCCTGCTATGCAGGGTCTCTTTGATGGAAAGCTGCTACGTGCCTCCCATTTTCTCTGTAGCTGGTTCAAGGGATGTAATCAAAGGATGCAATCAAGGGATGAGGTCAGAACTAGCCTGTGTTCTGCAAGCTGGAAATTATCAGCTGATATAATAACATTCATCCTAAGCACAGCCCTCAGGCTCCCTAGCAGATCCTGGGCGACTGCGCTCGGAGTGGGGAATGCAGAAAGGGGCTCCAGGCTTCTTTTCAGCCATCAGGTGATGCAGTTCACCCAGAAGGTTCAGTTGCTAATGCACAGACATCTAATAACAGTTTTAAATACTCTGGGTTTCACACCTGGCTGTCACACGTGACTTCAGGAGAGTGTGAAACTTCCATAGGTCCCATGTTTTATTTTCCAGCCCCACACAGGTCAATGGCACCTCTGCAGATTCCCCATCTCAGAAAATGGAATGAAACACTTCAGAGCAAATATGAGGTCTTCTGGCTCACCAGGATTTTATACAGCTAATGATAAATGAGGTGGGGACAGCAAGTGAGTCTTTAATCATCCTCCTGATTTTGCAAAGCACCAGCATTTGAAAGCACAAAAAACTCCTGTATAAGAATGGCAAAATCCAGTATCCATATGTACATGAGCTAATATAGATTTACATATAACCAAACCAGCAGCCAACCCAAGAATACTACAGAATGAGTCACTGAATTAGGCAGATGACATCAGAGATGGAGAAGCCTATTATCTCATATATCCACTTTTCTGAATAGCCTTTGCATTGCTTTATTTAATTCTTTGTTCTCTTTGCCATTAAATATCCCTGCTGATTAGGTTTGCACAATCTATCTCAATTAGATTTACCTCACTTTCCTAGTCAATTCAATTCTTAGTCTAGGTTTATACAAATGAATTCTGGCCACGCAGCAATTGCTTTTGGAATTAACTAAATATAATTACGCTGTAATTTTGAGACTGTAATAACAATGTAGTTACATGTAATCATTGTATAGAGTTATGAGTAACTGCATAAAATTTATGTTCTTCGATTAACACACTAAGACTTTTTTTCTTTAATAATAAACTGCATGATCTATATTTGGAAATTAGCTACTAATCTCCTATGCCTCAAAGCAACATTGAGGACTCAATGCACACATGACCAGCAGTGAAGGATGCCCCATAGGCAAGGCCACTGCTCTCAAATTCTCCAGTAGCTTCCATGGTGTGACACCCAAAAGTGGTCTTCTTCAACTATGGCAGCAGTGCATACTGGAGGAGCCAGAAAATATGTTCCTAAGGATTACCTAGATAAATTCACAGTGAAAGTGTCACTCGGGCTCGCTGTGTTAGGGGAAAATAAGTGTGGGAGAGCCTGTGCAGAAGAAAGGCAGGGCAAGGTGCCACCAGAAGCTCTCCATTGTCTGGCTTCTGCAGGTGGTTGGAGACACTAGCTGCTTCTGACAGCCACATGTTAAACATGTTCAGAAACAGAGCCTCACTATGTTCCTGCTTTGTTTAACTCAACAGGATTCTTGCCTTAGTTGGAGAATTTGAGTAATAAATACAAATAATTACTAAAAATTATCACAAACTACCTAACTTCAGATTGAAGATGGGTGCTGTAAAATGTTTAAGTTGAGAATCAGTGAGCTACAACATAATTTCCCACATCTTAGCTTTCTAGACACACAAAAAAAGAAAAAAAAAGAAAAAAAAAAAAGAAAAAGAAAAAGAAAGAATGAATCTGACAGGAAATGTGAAGTTAATTAGCTGCATGTCCTCAACTTGGTGTTTTTAAAAAGTTCCCAGAAAGAATTCCATTTTTTCCTAGAAAAGATGTGCAAATATGACTTGTCTGCAAATCCAATTAAAGTTGATAAATAATTCAGTTCAGGTAGCTCAATATTCAAATTGAAAGCCAGCATCCAATTTGAGGGGGGAAATAAGCATTAAAAAAACATCTTGAACACATTGTATTACATTGATACTTTGCAGCACAAGCTGGACTTTAAATGAAATGCACTATTTTTATTCAGATGACAAATTGCTCTAAACTCTAGTATTTAATAAATAATATTATGAAACATTAATAGGAATAAAAATATTTAAATATTTATAACAATGAAGACCACATATTCAGGATACAGATAGAAGAACTAAAGGCAGCTAAATTTCTGGTTAGTTGGAACTCCAAACCAGGCCCAAATCTTGCAGCTCCATGGGTGACTCTCACCTCTGTTTGCACTGTATGAGGGGCTTTCTTCAGGAAAGTGAGGGGCCTTGTGTAATTTTGTTCTCTCTTTTCTTTAAAGATACCCTAAACCCAAGAAAATGAGAAGACTGAAAGAAATGCCTTCGGGGATTAGAAGCAGGAATCAAACAAATAAATGGCAGCAATCACAGGAGATGCTAGAACAGACAGGAACCTTCTGTCCTAGAAAACCTGTTGGGACTGAGTTATCACTTCTGTATGGGACTGGGGAAGAAGCCTGAGCAGGTGGAAATGATGCCTAGACAAGGTTGGAAAAGACCTTGAAGATGATGGGGTCCAACCATTAAGCCACCACTGCCAAGTCCACCAGTAAACCATGTCATTAAGTGCCACATCTACACATCTTTCCAGTACCTCCAGGGATGGAGACTCAGCCACTTCCCTGGGATGTTCCAATGCCTGACAACCATTTCCTTGGAGACATGTTTTCCTAATATCCAACCTAAACCTTCCTTGGTGCAACTTGAGGCTGCAACCAGAAGGGTAAGCACATCTTTGTAGGAAGCTATGGAAGCTTGTACAGCCCCTGTGGATGGAGGAGTGTTTCCTGGGGGTTAATTCACCTGTAGACAAGCTCCAGGAGGATCATTCTGTTTTACAGAGTATGTAATTATCTCAGAGGCTCAGGACAAAGACAGTAGGGCATCAACTTATCCCAGATAAATTTTATAATTGGGTTTCTGACAGAAGATGTGAAGGAATTAGCTGGATGCCCTGCTTGACAGTGTACTTCTGGAACAGCATCTACAGACTGACTGCAGGTAAGCCCGTGCACCTCATTATCCGTGTGAGCAATTGTGGCTGTTATTATGCACACAAATAAAGCATTCGACTCCATCCATCTTATTCCAAAATTTAGACCCCAATGCATTATGATTCTTCAATTACTGTAAGAGCTTTACTGTGTGTTTTCAATCCAGGTGAGTTTGACTAACGAGCAATTAGCTTCCAACTCTGCAAGGAGACAGGACCAGCAACATCCTACAGCAAACGCCTTGGGTACTGGGGCAATCTGGGGAAGCTTTTTTAGTGGGTGTTCTTAAATAGATGCAGATCTGTGTGCCTCAGCCTCCAGACAGAGGAGGATCCTACTAATACTTGATGACCTCAGGGAGGAAAAGAAACTCAGTTAAAAAATGCCAAATGCAAGGCTTTGTGGGAACTAAATCTCTGCTATAATACAAGGTCTCATCAGCTGGAAATGAATGAGAAACAAGTTGATGTTCCTGCTGTAAATCACCAACAGAGTATAACCAGGTGGAAAGTAATTTTTTTCTATTCATCAAGTGAGATGTCTCTGGAAGGTTAGGATGTGCTAATGCCATGACAGCAGCTCCTACTGAATCCTCATCCAGATTGTGCAAATTTGAACACTGGTGTTCCAAGAGTATTTCGAAATGGAGAGAAATATCTCATAGGATGATCACAGGAAGAAAGAGCCCGTGTTGCAAGAGATACCTAAACAAGCTTGATCAGCTGAGCCTTGCAAAATTAACTTGCAAAATTGCTGAGGGACAAACACAAAATGGGTCTGGGGCAGGTAAGTAACAAATCAAAACCACAGACATTGCTGACTTAAGTAAAAATGTGTCAATGGGCAATGTAGCTATTTGGTTAGGAACCAGAAGGAGACTTCTAACAATACAGTGACTTTTAAGATGGATCTTGATCATCTGATGAAAGGAACTGTGTGATGTGGCAGCTTGCAATGACAGAGGACTGGACTCAGTGACCCAGGCAGTTGCTTCCAGCATGATGTTCCTGTATTAGCCGCAGCTCTCCAGCTCCTGGCAAGCTGTTACTGAGGCCCCGAGTGCTCCAGATCTACTAGGGATACTAAAGATTCCTAACAATGTGGCTGTGGTGGAAAGGGAATGGGCAGGCACAGTCTGCAAGCTGGCACTGAGCATGGATCACTACCTGTTCTCCATGAGACCTGGGCTGGGCTGCACTTCCTCATGGAATGTCTGGTACATGTGGTCCAAAGGACATAGATTAAATAAACAAGATGTAGTGCATGGAAGTGGGATTTATTTTACTCCATTATCATGCTTACATTTTAGTGATACTAAGTGTTCTTTTCAGATTTTGTAAGAAAAAGTGTAAAAGTTTTAGTAGAACAAAGAAAGTACAATGGAATTATAAGAATGCATTATATAGTTCTACTTGATTATCCACATTTCTTTGTGGAAGCAGAATATGAAAAATTCTCTATCAAAGTCCTAAAATTTTGTAGGACCATGATGAACCAGGATAAGTTGTGATTTCTGTATAAATTATACTCAACTCCACTAGCATCCTATAGCTGTTGAGAAATCCATACAGGATTTTTTTTTTTTTCTGGGTGGTGATTCATATTATCCTATCAATGCATTAGGGGGGATTTAAATTCTTAACACCCACCATCACAGCAAAGGCAGAATAGACTAATATGAATAACAAGCACCAGAAGAAAAACACTCCACCCCATGTTTCTTCTGCAACTTTAAATTGGACACAAAGAGAAGGAGAGGGGGGGAGAGGGAAAAAAAAAAAAAAAGAGAGCAGAATAACAGTGAATTAATAATGGAGAAACCTGATTAGAATATAATTTGTCCTCATTAGTACAGCATTCCTGACATAAGGCCGCTCCTTGAATCCTGTTTACTTTGAAACTCCAAAGAAAGAAAACCTATATAGTTGTTAACACTCAGCTTTTCAAGGATAGCTCCGTAATGAGGGTGGAGTGTATATGAGCTGGTTGGTTCTTTACCATCAGAGAACACTGAAAACACATCTGTGCAGTGAAGCATTATTGGGCCTTTCAAACAACCTCTGCGGCCGCTGCCTATAAATCTCTTCCCCTGTCATGTTTAACTAAAACCCAATACCCATTCAACATGAAATCCATCAATGTTATACAGAAAACAATGACAAAGCACTCTCCTTTGTGTCAGGAAAAACAAATAATTCTGCAGGAAAAAGAGGGAAACCTTTTTTGGCAAGCTTCTGCAAGGGTGCAGAGACAGCAAGCGGCAGTTTCTTTTAAAGCAACATATCCCCAGCTATAAAAAAAAAATAATTATTTCAAGGCCAAATCTATACTGGTCATTGGGATGCCTGTTCAAGATAATATAGAGAGCATCAGAAGAATCTGTGTGCTGAGGCATTTTATCTGAAGTGTGTTTGTCACGAGAACAAAGTCAGCTTCTGCCATTCAGCTGCACGAGTCTGTCAATGCTAAATTGATTTTACATTTTTGAAGCAAAATATGTATCAAACCACAAATTCTTTCCTCTGCTTGTTCCAACCCCATGGAAGGGCACATAAGTGCATATATACACACATACACAATGAGCTCAGTGGGTGGATTTAGCCTTTTGCTATTCTCCTAACCTAAATTCAGGGAGGACACAGATGGGGACAAAACAGAGAATAAGGAGCAGAGGCAATTGTCAGAGGACAAAGACACCTTCCATAAGGATTGCCTAGCAAGCATCACATGAAAGCAAGAGATTCTGGGAATCCAGTGTTGACTGGAAAAGAGTGAGTTATCTCCAGCTGGATGGGCTGACCTGGCTGGACACGAGTGAAAGCAAGCAAACCGGACAGCTACAACCAGAATCCATCCTGAACCCTCAGACTAATGAGAAAGCAGAAGTGTCAGAAATACTATTTTAGTGCAATACATTCAGAGCCATGTAAACAAGGAGGGTTTGCTTCCTAATTGTTTAGCAGAGAAGTTTCACCTAAAACACGAGCTTAGCATGAGACTTTCTGCCAGCCCTGGACATGGAGATAGATGCCCACACTGCACTGAACCTTCCACTCAACTCTAGGTGCTACACTTCATACTGCCTCTGTCTTTTAAGCTTCCCATTACTGTAAAGACATTAGCCACTGAACTTAATTAACAAAATCAATCATAATTAATTCTTTCACTGTTCACAGAGTCATCGAAGACATTTCCTTTAGAGTTTTACTGTAATTTGCCATTAATGGAGAGGCAAAACAGTCAAATGATTTAGAATATATATAGAATAATGTACACCCACTGTACATAATAAGATGGCATTTTCATTGAGGAGGTGACAGAAGCATCATAAAGCAAGAAGTGCAGAGCTCGGATAGTTTATCACTGTCATAAAAGCTGCGTGAGTGCTTCATCTGCTCAGTTTCAGGCTATTTTACTTCTTGCTCTCATTAAATTTAGACTCAAAACCACATGGTACTTATGAAGAAGGAACTTTCTGTACATGACTTAGGCCTTCATTTTAAATGTCACATGTAAAGCATGTGGTGGAGAAATTGGTTTCTCTTGATTGTAATGGAGGGTTTTCTGAAGACCTTCCTTCTGTGGACAGGCACAAAGCCTGCTGTGTGCCCTTAAGACAGGTGTCCCTGAGGTCATCTCTTGTTGACCAGTCACTATGTTTAATTTCAGATTTTCCCATTTTCCCAACATTCACACTCACTGATGGCACACTTCACAGTGAAAGTTTAGTCCCAACCTTAAGGAAAAAAAAGGGCAAAATTTAAAGCAGGGATCATCCACAATTCTCCACAGCATTTCCTCACACTCAGATGATAATTCCTGAAACTAAGCACTTCTCTTTAAATGACAAAAGGTTGCCTCTTGGCTGAAAATGCCATTTGCCTCTCTCAACGTGTGAGTCTTGGCACCAAGTTGCCAAGCTTCTAGCTTTTCATCTAATCTGCTTCTTGTTATGATGGCAGAATTAATTTCATTTTTCTAAAGCCATCCCTGATCAGTTGGGCTTGAATTGTGCCCTGACAACTCTTCTGAAGACAATGCCATGAGCTCTTTCTGCTGCTTGTCACATTTCTTAATTCTCCCACAACATGATGATCTCAGTTACAATTCTGCCAACCCAAAATAACTGTTCTGACTGCAGGACACTTAACTGGTATTACTCAAGTCAGAACATTGCCTGTGAGAGCTGCAAGATGCTGCTTAAGAAGCATGCGAAGTAAAAAGTGTACTTTTGTTTGCACGGCTATTTAATTAAACAAGATGTGAGACAGAGAATATTATTTTTAAACATATATATGTGGGTACAGATATTCACATGCTATTATTTTAGAAGGCATATTTAGGAATTAAGCTAATGTGTTTAAGATAGATTTCACTCTCTATTTTTAACTTGAATAGCAGTCATTTGTATTACAGATTTTTCCACATTAGTGAGAACACAAATTAGGGTTCTTGAACACTGAGTGCTACAAGCTGAACTTGAAATGAGCCACGCCACAGTGCTATAGGTTTCAAGGTTTAAAAGAAATACCTATTTACCCATGTGTCAAATAACCTATCAGGACAATTCTTCTTACCCACTCTGCTGAATGGGAGAAACAACACGTTAGCTCTCTTTCTGGTCTTCCTCCATCAATCAATATAATCCTATAAGAGTTCAAACTTAACACTAGTTACGTAGGAGAGCTACTGAATTAGATAAACTCAATCATCACTGGTGATGAAATGATTATTTAATTACTGTCAGCCATGCTTCCAATACCACAGAGAGGAAATCCAAGAAGATCGACAGTCAATGGTAATTTATTAATCAATTAAACAGTACTGCTTGGGTAAGCGTAATTTGCACAAGAAAAATTGAATTAAACACTTAAGTAAAAGGGGTGGCTTTTGGAACATTAAAGGTTGCAACATCCAGCAAAGGATGGGACATTCAAAACTTCATGCTCTGCTTTCCAGTCTCAGGAAAGGAAAAACAAAAAACCAATGGAGCTGAGGAGGGTGGGACAAATATTGGAGTAACTCTGGTGCAGAGGTAACTCCAGTGTCTCCTACAGCGTAGCTTTCCAGCCTGCAAATCTAGGAAAATTCACACTCAGACTCAGAATGTTGGTTCTGTGCCAACAACCAAGGCCATCCCTATTATCTCGGAATTATTGTAACAGGAATTCCCAGTTTCTCAAGAGTAAAGATTCTTCAGCACCAAGTGATCCCCACCTTACATCACAACCTAAATGATGGTCCTCAGTGCGTGCCAGTCTTTGCTTTTTCAGCCCTACAACGTACACTGCACTTCCAAATTCACTTCTTTCTCAGTGGGCTGCTTCTGCAATTACCCTTGCAGGGTCTTCTCCAGCCATCTTTGGATCTCACTTGGCTCACAGAGACTATCAATTTATTACTTTCATATCCTAAAGGCATGAAGTGGATGGATGACATCCGCACTCCTGCTAATTTGATTTCTTAATTACAGAACAAATGCATATTACTCCACTTGAAATCAAGAGTCCCTTCAGCCAGGCACTGTTAGGAACTGCTAACAGCCAAACAGGGCAGACAAAACAGAGCTTGAGACTGTGTGACTGGCACAAATTTTCATGGTACGTGGTTAGATAACTGCAAGACAACAGAGACAAGAGACTCCAGAGGATGAACCACAGCAATAAATGCAGTAGTTTCCGTCACTGCTGGTCATCTCCCACCCATTCTCACATTATTAGTAGTACCTACCAGAAAATGAGGGTGTGCAATCAAAATAGATCTGCCTAATGTAGAAAATGTTGAATTTTAAAACATTTATGGTAAAAGGGTTTGTGGATATTGTCGAGTTACAACTACATTGCAAAGCAGCTTTTGGGTGAGGGCTGAAGTGCAGTTTCTGGGACTCGATCAACTCCAGCCACATTGTCCTGTGATCTTTGGCAGTTGCTGCCTTTCTTTACCCACATCACTTCCCCACATGAAGTGCAAAGCTCTCGCAGTCAAGCAGTACAGGGAAGGCAATTTTGCATACAAATCTTTGGAGGGCAAACCTGTTGACTTTCAGCCATTCTACCACCCTAACCTCAGTTTCCTTTCTCTCAAACTAAATTCTCTTCTCCTTGCAGTTAGTCAATTTTGTCCATGGTCACTATGGAGTGACTTTAGATTTAAGGTAGCACGAAAGAAAGCAGAACTCTAGTCAGATCCTCACAAGATACTATCTTTACAGTCCTCATGTTCATCCTCACTGGCTGTTGTTGATCTTTCACTTTGGCTCTTATCTAAAACCAATACCTATTCAAACTCCAATCAATCAATGCTACATACTGAATGATGAAAGAAGACACTCAATTCTCTTGTTCAACAGCTTGTTCAACACCTATTGCTTCAGAGATCTTTCAGCAGCCACCCCTCCTTAACCTCATAGTCACCAGCTTTTTGAATTTAGAAGGAATGAGAATTTACTAGAAAATGTCCAAAGTGGCCACCAAGTTCTGCACTGCTGAGAGACGCAGCCACCACACAAACACCTGCAGTACTGTGAAAACAATAGTTTTTCATTCTCTTAGAGTGTTTAAAATTGACCCTAAAATCCTACCAAGTTCCATGGGAGTTTACACTCTTACATGTCTTTCCAGACACAGGAGTAAGTGAACAGCCTAATGCAGAAGACAATTTAATGAGATTCAGGACTTGCTTCATACGCCTGAGGCTTGGGAAAGTTTTTGGAAACATGTTTTGGATTTCTTTTTTTAAGCAAATTAAAGAACATTGGCAAAATGTGTACTCAGGATTTCCCCTAAATATGCAGATTTCAGCTTGGTATCTCTGTCCATAAGATCTGATCTTTGTTTCATGATCAGAGCCAGGTCTCAAGGTCTTGCAAATGGCATCCCAATTAACAAAATAGCCACTGTGGCTTGAAAACCTGGTTATTAAAAAACAAAAACAATCCCTTTCCCAGGCACTGGCTGCTTTAAAGTGGCTGCCACCAGGAAAGGAGCTTAGATACGGATATAAAATAAAAGCACCTACGTTTCTTTCCTCCTTTTCATGGATACATTAATACTGTGCTGGAGGCTGATCTGGCTAACAAGTTCTGAGCTGGGAACTGAGGTTATTAATGTCACCGCTGAGATTTTTTTTATTGTTATTATTAAATCCGATCTGTCTTATATCCAAGTGTGGCTTTTATTGAATAATCTACTCCCCAAATGAAATGGGCTGTGACTGAAAATGGGGGGAGGCAAGTTGTGTTTTAAAATAAAAAGTGAACACATTTTGTGACCAGATACCACTTAATTTGCAAATGTGTACTCTAGAACCATATGTTGTCTGATACAGTCAACATTCCTTGCCAAGCAGCATTTATATAGCTGATCAAACACTCCTGTTCAATACTAAAAAGATAGAAAATTCTGAACTGTTAGGCTACTGCATATGCATAAGATGCTTTTCTGTCCCTTCCAAGGTGCCTTAATCGATATAATTATTTTCATGTTGTGAAAAAAAATATTGCATAATGATTCAGTGTAAGTTCAGACTTGATCCTCCAAACACTTGCTAGTTGCCAGCACACATAAGATGCTGTGGCAAACATGGTCTATGTCTTTCCTGGGCTGGCCAAATTCTTCAGGTGCAGAATCTGCCTGGTTTGGTCCTTGTAACCATGATAACCAAATTTGTATACATATGATCTTTACATCCAAGCCAAAATGATTTAAAAGATCAAAGCAAGATTTGAGCCCTTTGCAATCCAGCTCATCAAACCTCACAGACAGGTAGGGGAGAAAGGAAAGAATGGATGTGAGCAATTCCATAGGTTTTTAAGTCCTTAATGGACTAAAGGAAGTTAAGTCGGGCTGTAAAAAGAGGCTGGCTCTGATTTTGTGCAGTAGGATCTCTGTAGAATAAGTGCAAACTTTAAACACAGCCTTTTAGGTCTGATATTATGAAAATGTAAGTCAAGGAACACAGGCTTAAATTTGAGTTCTGTCGAACTGCTGCAATTGCCAGAAAAACCAGGAGAGCAGAACTCTGTGCTCCACATAATGAAGCTCACGAATGCCATTTATTTATCTCTGCTTCCTAAAATGATATTTTTCACTCATGGAAATGTTCATAATTAAGCTTGTGACAGCTCCCGCTATGCAGTTCATCAGCAAGGAGGACATAAAGAACACCGAGGACTCATTACACACAGAACAAACTTAACTCATTAACAGTACTTGGAGTGAGCAATCTCAGACCATTACTTTTAATGGGATTAGCCTTTCTTGTGTACAAAAGGCAGCACAGCTCAGTCTACTTAAAATCATTTCCTTACCCTAACGACACGGGTTACATTCATGCTAACAGGAGAGTGTTCACTCTGGCTTTGCTCTTCATTGTCACAGTGGCATTGAGCACTTTACCAGAAACAGGAACAATAACCGAGTTACTCTCAGTTTATTTTTGTCACTCTGGTCTGTGCATTTTTCTTTTCTGATTTTACAAGGCCCTACCTTTGATCATTGCTGAGGAACAGGATTAGTTGCTTAATTCTGTATTACTGTCAGAAGATGGCATGGAGTCGGGCCTCCACATTAAAGTGAAAAGGGAATCCTTAGAGGATGTAAGGATGAAGACTTCCCATGAGCTCCTAAAATCCAACTAGCTCTATACATCAGCCTCAGTATGGTGTGACTGAGTAACTGCCTCTGCAGCCTGGCAGCACGTTCCCAACCTGAATAATTACCCATCTCTGCCACTTGTTAGACCTGCTCACGCGCTGGCAGGGGGAAGGATTCACACTAATGAACCAAAAGAATCTCAGACTATGATAGTGGTTCTCCTAAGGTCAAGCCAACCCAAAAGCCAGGATGCAAATGACTCTGTATACAGTGCTAGATTACAAAATGTTCCACTCCTAACAGACTTGTAAGAATTGGGATTTTTGATGTATCATTAACTCTGATAACCCTATTGACAGGATCTTTTTATGAAGCGTTCTTCATAAGGCCAGTAACAAAGCATTGCTAGTGCATGGTGCATATCAATAACCCAGTACCTCTGCATCAGTTTAGATACAGAAGTGCCTTTCAAATCTCTAAAAAATCAGAAATACCAGGATTTCAGAGCTTTGTTTTTGTCCTACAAAGTGCTTGGCCTTGACTAAGTGGTCAGCATGTAAGCAAGTATTTAAAAATAAAAATTCTATACAAACATAAGGAGGGAGCCTGAGTGAAGATGAGGCATCCAAACCTAGTAAAGCAGAAGCATATTCAGGAGAGAAATGAAACATAAAGAAATCAACAGGTTCCCTGCAACATACAGATGCTTTCCAACTCCCACAAGTCCCATCATGGGCTGATCATTTACAGGAAGAGACTTTTAGTCAACAACCGACATTAATAAATATTAGTATTTCACAGATATAATAATAAAAACAATAAAAATCAGTATTTCACAGGTATGCTTCACTGCAAGAGAGCCCTACACACAGAATCCTATCTGGTTGCATCTTCTGCTCTGCACAGTATAGACAGGCTTCTAAAAATCTACCTGACTATTCTGAGATGAAGTGCAGAGGTGAAGGAATAAGTTGCAAGCTAAAGAATGAGTCTGCTGCAGCATGGGTTAAAACTGCATTCCCTGTTCACAGAGGGCTTCCAGCTCATTCAGTTCATTGGGTAACTGGTACCCCAAGGCTCAGCCAGAGAAGCTCACTTTTAGGATATGCTCTTCCCCTTTCAAGTGTTACAAGGAGCAATTTCTGGTATTCTGGAACTGGACAGCAGCTGTCCAACATACTCAAAATTTAATTTCTAGCATTACCTTCCTGCAAGGTGAAGAACACCATTAACTCCTGGCTGAATAAAGTTCACTCTGAACCTCAGAAGATAGGGCCCTTTTAGTATGAGATCTGAAAACAGCCATTTAATGACTAAACTCAAAAGGAAATCATAGATTCATTTTTGGGTAAAGTTGGATGAAATAAAGTTTCCTGTTGTCTTTCCATAGCTGGCCTAAGAGCTTTCTCTGTCTTTAATGAGACTAGATTGCAGCACCCCATACGGAGTCAGAGATGGAATCATTTTTAGAAAGGATTTCCAGTAGCAAAATGAAAGCCTTAGGAGTTCACTTCAGAGACAAGATACCAATAGAGACATTATTAACATCACTGACATGCACACAAAGGAAGCCTGAGGCTCAGAGCTCTGCCTCTGTGTGGTTAAAAATGTAGGCACTTAGCAGGGAATGAAAATTACACTGGTCCAAGGTCCAGGACTTGCCATATTTAGTCCTGGAGTGATGCCAAAATAAGCATTGCTAGACTAGATGATCAGTGAGAGAATGAGATTTCTAGTCTGATAGCATCAGGACTGAAAACTAACTCCTGTAAGGGCAGAGAATTTCAAAAGAGCAGAGAATCTCCTCCTAGAGCTGTTCCACTGGATCTGCAGTTTGTAGGATTCCTACACTGCTTTGCTGATTCTTTTCAATCAGAAAAGCAATCATTTATTTTAGAGAAAATGACGTGATAGAATTTTTGGGGTTGTTCTGGCTATTTTAATGTCTGTTGTAAAACTGGCCCGTGATTTTTCCTACTTGCCTGATTTATGTATCCCTCCCTTCTTATCTTCCTGCACATGGAGTTAGGAATTGTGTAGCTATTCTGTGTAGAACCAGCAATTATGAAATGGGTTGTGTTCATGTCTGGGAGTGCCTTTGTTTTGATGACTGGGACACAGATGTTTGTGGATTATTTTGTATTCTTTTGGGCTAAAATACAGTAACTATATTTGCAAAGCATGGGCCTCCTTCCTTACAGCTGAAGGCCTGAAATTCTAGGTGGGTCAAAGTCAGTCTTTGTCCCTCTCCTTGATCCATGTCCTCTCTCACAAAGTGAAACAGACTGATTAACAAAAAAAAAACAAAACAAAAACCAAACAAAATGAAACAAAACAAAACCAAAATGAAACAACAAAAATGATAACAAAAAACCCAACCAAACAACCAAGAAAAAACCAAACACCAAAACACCACCATCAACCAGTCAACCAACCAACCAGAAGTTGAGAGTCCTTCAGTTCCAGAATGACAGCCCATGGAACCCCTGTTTTCAGGCAGAAAAGGAAGCTAAACCTGAGTTTTCTGCACATTGCAAGAACACAAGAACAACTAACACTTGGTCTACCAGACTGAGAAATACTTTCTCCCTACCCTACTTTTAAGGAGAAAGAATTACTATATTTTTGGTGGAGAATGATCTGAAAAATGTGACTTAGGACTGCCCAGAGTGTGTCTCCCAAACAGATGTCTGCTGGAGGTGGAGAAATGCATCTCCTAACTGGGCTTTGGTGGGATGCTGAGTTCCTGCTTACACAACATCTATGGCATCACTGGTTTGTCACTGAGGATAGTGACTTCTGAAAACCCAGATCATCTATTACAAGCAAGTAGGGTACTCTCCACGTTTTTATGGCTTTGGTTTAATGGTCCAGAGAGTATTTAAAGTAAACAAACAAGGCTATTTTACACAGATGTTAAAAGATGCAGGAAACTCGCAAAGGGTTAAAACAGTTAAATAGAAAGATATATGTTTTAACGGAGTTGTGCTTTAAAATTACTTGTAATTTATCCACTTACGAGACATGTATGGAGGTAAAATGATCAGTGGTAATGTGCAACAGAAAGATATATACTTTTTTAATTGTAGCCAAGAGGAAAAAAACAGCATGGAATAACTTAATCGTTGCTAATTATAATATCACTGAGGTAATTACAATAGATTTTGATTGTCTCATTTTCACACCAGAGGAGGGCACAATACTGGCTTTTCTCTTAATACATATTTGTTTTTAGAGAAGAGCTGACAATTACACTAATTGTAGTCACAGCATGAAACTTTGTTTTTAAAGAAAAATTTGTCTACATGTCACACAGAATAAACGCATCCCTTTTGTTTTGTGAGGTGCAAATTAAAGACATATTAATTGCTTCGTTCACTGTAACAATACTGAGATCATCTTAGGCAAGCAGCACCGATTCAGTCACACCACTCGGGAAGAATGCAACACCCAAAGTGAAAAGGGCAGGATGAACCACTGCTGCTCCATGGTAAACATGGATGTCTTGGAATACTGTCACCTGGAGGGCAACCACCAGCAGCCGTTCCAAGGGATCCACTCAGCTAAAGCAGCAAGAACCAAGCCAAGTGGGCCAGACCCAAACAGTTGGAGGTTATCTTTTTTTTTTCCACCCTTAGCAGCTTCAAGGAACACACTCCACACACCAGTATTTAGTAATTTTAAAGTACCTGTTAAAAGGCTTTACTGCACTTGAACCATATTTATCAACTCTTTGCACAATCAGGTGCACAATGGTTTCAGTTTTCACCAGATTCAAACATGGCAAAGGGTGCCCAGGTCCTAGTATTACTATAACAATTCCCATGGATTAGTAAAAGCAATGGAACATTAACGCATTCCACCTTTTGAAAACAAAGCAAAACAAAGCCCTTTTATTTTCCAATCGATGTATGTAAAATATATATGACCAGAGTCCATGACAAAGATATCCTGTTACACTCCAAACGTGTGCTGCACAAGTCATTTTCCTTCCTGCACAAGAGTCTCATACTGAAATAGATAAGAAATGAGTAGATTTGAACTGCTTGCTACTTCAGGGAGCCTTTGCCTATATCACAGGAATGAATATTTGACTTTTACACCTGTGTTACACGTGTATATTTGCCACCAAAGCCAAGCTAAAAGCAGAGAGCAGCTACAGATTTTACATACCAAGTTAATTAGCAATTCTTACCAAACAGAGTGTATCTTTTCTTCTCAGGGTTCAGCTTGGTCTCTATTAGACATATTTACGGGAAAAGTCAATGGATAAGACATTAGAGGCCAACCTCAAAGTCAGAATAAAGCAACCATAGACCTTAGAGAAGTGCTTTATTAGCCAAGAATTGGTTGGTTATTGATCTCGGTCTATGTCTCTGGTCACAATAGCACTTACCCTAATTTTTTCTAGTGTAAATATAAGTAAATTTGAATGGGTGTTGTTGAAAACAATCTGTAAATCTACATTTTGTGGTTTATGTTGTAATTGTAGTTACGGGAAGGTTCAATATCTGGAGCATGGTAAGGAGACAAGGCTGTGGCATGGCAACCTCAGCTCTGCAAATATGTCCTGAAGCACTTTCTCAGAGGTTATTAAAATGACTAGAGCTATCACTCTGCTTAGAAGCAGAGAAACCACATGGGTACTCATAAGAAAGGAACTGAGAAAAAAACATTGTAAAGAGAAATGTTATGCATTTAACTTCAGCTTTTCTTTTCACTGAGGTCAACCAGATAATTAAGCAAAACAGATATGCAGAGTTTCTTTACTTTTCTGCAGACAAACATTAATAAATTACTGCTTGCCTCAGCACTACTGTGCTTTCTTTTCTATATTGTGCCTTTTTTTATTTAGTTTCATCTTTAAGATTTATTTTGACATCATTTTCCATTTATTTCATGGCCTACTGCCTAAGACCTCTCTACTATTTGTCCTATTGGGAACACCTGTCTTGATCATACTTCTGGAGGGTTAATGAGGGTTAATGGCTATTGTATTTCACTTGGATATTACCAAGCAAATTTCTAGTGGAAATACCAAAAAAACAAAAACACACACACACAAAAACCCCAACAAACAAACCATCACAAACCATGATAGCTGTGTCTGCTGCAGCACTCGTCTTCATTTAACATGGAATGGACTAAAATGTGTTGCTAAAGAAATCTGCATATGCACTGCAATATACGGCTGGAATTTTCACTATTGCCAAGTGTCAATTCCTAACTTCTCATTGTTATTCAGAATCAATAAGATTTTTCTTCACACAGGTTGAGAGAGAGAGGCAAAGGAATATTTCTCTGCCTACAGTTTAGCCATATCAAAGAAAAAAGGAATTAAAAAAGGGGATGGAACTTTCACTTTGTTATTCCACCCCCTGCCAGCAGCAAAAGGAAAGTTCTGTCTCTAGACCTGGCCTGCAATGTCCATTCTCCCTGCAGCAATACATATGCACAACCAAAACCATAAGCTGAGGTTGACCCTTATTAAAAACAAAAGCTGAAGCCAGGAATTACCACTCCACTGCCCTACAACTAAATACCAGCACTGCTTACCTCGTCTGGACAAAATTAAACCCTGTCTGCCATAGCTGGAGCTAGAAAACAGAGCTATCTATTTAATTGACACATGGTATGTCTAAACTGGCTCAGCAGTCTGCTTTCTGTTCCTGACTATCCTTTCTCCACTGAGGTGGTAATTTCCACCCTATCCATGCCTACCATGTTCCACTGCAACTTTTGTTTAACTGGAGAGTGACTACTGGAGACAGGGGTTTCCCAGCAATTAGACATGGGGCCTGAAAACCAGAGCTTACCTCTGGGAAAACACAATGTAGCTTCTCAGAGCCAAAGCCGAAACTCATCACTGCTGCCCAAGCTTTCTCCTGCCAAGCTCATCTGTCTCAAATACAACTGCAAACTAATTAAAAGATTTCTCCTACAGGTGATCTGATATTACACTGACAAACAATGGGAAGACCACCCAGATGATGTCACACTAGTGCCAGAGAAGAACCAGAAGCAGGTCTGCTTTGCATTCTGAAATACAAAGCAGCCTTTCATTCCTCCCCACCTGCTCCCACAGAAACCACTACTAGAAACCACCAGACGTAGCTAGAGTGGCTCAGACTTGCACTTGCACCTCTCTCTTACCATTACAAAAACTTTATATTAATAGCAATAACTTTAAGTTAAAATTATTCATATTATATAAATAACTTTAAAAAATCAGTAAGTTTTTAATTTGGTTTGAGTTGTGGGACATTATCACTGCTTTTTTCTTTTACTTGTTTGTTTTCCTGAACGAGCTCTTCATTCCTCATCAACAGGCAGTCCTTCAGAGACTATAACAGACAAGAAGCAACTTCTGAATAACCTCAGCAGCCTGTAAATCAGGTTGCAATGAAAAGCTACCTCAATCCAGGACACCTGAATTTGATTCCAACTTTGTATTATTTAAAAGAAACAAACAAACATAATTAAAAAAAAATTAAATGTGCAACTTTAACTGAATTAAACAATCCTTAAGGCTTCTCTAATTAAGTGCTGACTTTCTTCTGCATTTTCTTGCTATGAATGCTTCAATGGAAGAGCTGGTGTAAGAGATTCCTACCCCATTCTCCCTCCTTCCCTGCTGTTCTTCCAGCTCCTCAGTAACTCCCTCACTCATGCTGAAGGAATCCTTTATACAATATCACTTAAAAGGAAAAAAAAAAGCCCATTCCACATATCTGGACTATGCATTGGTACAAAAAGCCCTAAACATGTCTGAATAAGAGCCCCAGTGATTGAAATCAACTTTACCACCAGCAGATTTGTAAGGTGGAACCACACCTTAAGCGAGTTTAGAGCTGAAGTAATTAGTGGCTGCTGTGGAGCTGAGCTAAACCACTTTGTAACTTCACTGAGCATCATCATTATTGTTCCTCTGTACCTTCCAGCTTAGTGAAAAACCATCTGGTCTTGAGAATTGTTAAGGGCAGTGAAACCAACAGGAATGAAGGGGGCTTAATATCTCACAAATGGGGCTGTTAGTATCCAGAATACACTACTACACTGCGTCAGGAGTAGATATTGTTGACAAGCCACAAAATAGTATTTATATTTATTCATGCCATGCAAAGGCAGAACTCTCTCTGTCTGCATCTCTAATGACTGTTAGGAGACTATGGATGAGAATAATCACAAAACCTGAATGGAGATAATAAAACCAATAGTGTTCAAGTGCTGAAACAAAGAGAATCCCCAGTGGGGCAGTGATCTTCTGAATGACTCAAGTAGGTCTGCACAAGCCTTTGAATTTCACTTTGACGTTTAAATGAAGAAAGGGAGAGAAAAGCACAGGCCAATTTCATTGATTGGTGTAACTCAGGAATCTAACATAAAAGCATTGGGATGACTCACAATACATACAACATCTGAAACCAAACTCCATTCTCTTCTATTCCCATTTCATTAAAATAACCTCCTATTTTCTTCTGTTATATCATCATATAAATCATGTGTCCTCTGATTTGAAAAACCCCCATATGTAGGGGTTTCAGACAGAGCTTTCTTCACTGGACTCCATTTGGGAGGGGAGCTACAGTGTCTTAACACACTTTGAAAAAATAATAATAATAATAATTAAAAAATTAAAAATCTGTGTTTTCAGCTGAGAATTTGCCAAGCTTGGATTTTAGAAGTTCACAAACCCACAGCTTCCTCCTTGTAAAAACAAACATTCAGCCAAAATATCCTACCAGAAGTGAGCTATTTGCAGGGCAAAGAAGAGGCAGCAAACATCTGCTCTGCAGGCTGCAGTGAGGAGCCTGCTGGGTGCTCCCAGGGTCAGTTCACACTGTGTTCCAGCAAACCTGGCTCCAGAAACACTGGGCAGAGGAAACACTTCTGCAGCACCAAGTGGCTACACAAGCTCTGTAACTGTGGACTCTAATAATAAGCAATTTTTGCTACTGCCAGCATGCATCTCTTCTTGTGGCACTGCCATTTTTGGTTGATAAATTGTTCCAGTCACACAGACAAGAAGAGACAATTTCAGAGAGATTAACAATCTCCTATAACCCAGACTCTAATCCTCCAGTTGAAACATATCCTGTGAGCATCCCCGATGGTTCAAACTGTTACCAAACATAGGACAACATATATTATTAGATGCTCTAGTTCCCTGTTATTGCAAGAACTCACGTCTACTTGTAAAGTGGAAGAGGCAAATGTTCTTCAGAAGACCCTACAAGGGAGAAAACAGAAGAAAACCCCCACTCTGCTGCCAGGAGAAGTACCAATTCTGTCACTGGCTCTTTTCCCAACCATGCAGATGAGGTTGGTGAAACTACAGCAGCTCTTCAGAGGAAGTAATCTGTGTCACAAGGCAGCCAGTGCAATTTACTCCTTCCTTTCTCCAACAGTTTGTGGAGCAAAAAGCCTGAGTGGATGATGTTCAGGAGCCAGGCATGGCCTGGAGACCTTATGGTTGTGCTCTCCTAGTGACAGGTGAACAGGACTGATTCCTTACAGGGCACTAACAGGTTGCTGACCAGAGCCAGAATGTGTGTAGTGAGGACTTTACACTCAGGGCACACCAGTGTTTAATCTATTATACATACACAGATTTGACTTCTACATACATCCAACCCCATGAGGAACTCCCTGCACTGTTTGATCCCTCGATGCACTCAGCTTTTCTCCAGAAAACACTGCACCTGCCCCTTCCAACACACAAAGAGACACATGTCTGGGAGCCCTCACTCAAACTGTCCCACACAAACAGCAGCTTCAAGGGAATAACTTCTCTGCTCAGAGAAGTGGGTGGGCTCGAGCCACTGGGCAAGTTAAGGCTGAGACAAACTGCCAATGTGATGATCCATTTGAAAGAGAGCACCTCACATCAACTTAGGGAAGGTCCAGAATGAAATCATTACTACAAATATCCTTGCTTTACTTTTTGACTGATAACCTTCATCATTAAAATTAATGCCGGTGTAAAGTCAAAATTGTACCTATTAATACAGCTCTAATTGATACTATAAGTAGACAAAATCTTACTATGAATACAATCAATTCTGCACAGATCCTGTTCTTTATTGACTGCTTGGTTCACTGGGGACAGTACTTTTTAGGATCGTTTTTATTATTTTTTCAGCACTGATGCCACCATATAGGTCTGGGGCCCTAGGGCATTTGGTGATTTCATTTAGGCTTCCTGTGACTTTCCCAACATACAGAGCCAATACAGGAGGATGCTGTTAGTACACAGTCCCCTTGGGTAGCTAGTTATGAAACTTGAATTGCTGCACTTAAGCAAGCTTGTCAGAATGCTTGGCCTCCTAGACACCATGGCTCCGGCTCCATCTACAAAACTTTAAGTGGCACTTGCTAAAAGTATGGAAAAAAACCCATATCCTGTCTTTGTGTATGTAGAACAGCACTGTTAATGGTGCTCTGTAAGAGTGTATGTAGATGGGCTGGGAAAACCAGGAGTATTTTTCAGACAAGAGCTCATTTTTTACACTCATACCAAAAGCACAGCCCATTTTATGGATGGACCAACCAAATAATAAAATGTGTTGTACAAACTTGTCTGTAATTTATCTTGACTCTGCAAATTAAATTACTCCAGGATTTTTGGTGTGTTTCAGCTGTTTTGGAGAAATCCTTGACAGGCTGCACACACGATTTCTCTTTGCCAAGTTGTACCTGTACCTCTGCAAACACTGCTGCTAATTCTCAATTCCTCAAGAAGCTGACAGCAAAGAGCTGAGAACAGGGGAGCAGGAATCCCTTCCACACCTCTCCCTGCAGCCTTGCTGGTGTGGCAAGATCATCCTTTGCCTCTGCTGGTGTCTCCACTGTCCCAGGCTTCATGCTAAACACTAAACCTTTTAAAGTTATTACTGGGGTGATAAAATAGTAACTGGAACAAACTCTTTCAGCTGGTCCTTTGATTTACGTCCTTAAATAGGAGTGCAAGAACTTTGAGGGTGTAGCCTGATCACAATTATTCATTTTAAAATAACATTTTTTCATTGCCAGTTCTCATGGCCTTAAACAAAGCATTCAAATACCAGCAAAATATCTTGAACCCTCTGAATAGACAAGGCAAATTTACAGAGGTGACAGGACCTTAGCAGATGCCTCAGCTGATCTCCCCTCAAAGACACCAGGTCAGGAGACCACAAGAATGGGCTAAGTCTTGAAATTTTCCAGTTCTCTGGAACTTCAGAAGGCAAAATAAAACCATCTGCTCTTAGTACAATGATAGCTAAGGAGAGGGCACTCATCACCAGGGCATCCAGCTGCCTGAATTGAAACCTGAATTGTCCTAAGGAGACTGAACATGCCAGCCTTCCTGATACTGGCTGCAGGGAGAGCAAGTTCTTAGAGCTCAGGATGATTAGGATTCACACTTAAATGTGTATAGATAGGGAGCCAATTTCAAAGGTGTGGGCCTGCTAATGAGAGTGCCCTGCTGCCAGCAGCTGCAAGGCTGCACCTCAGGAGGTGGGCAGGAGCTTTCCAGGTGAACACAGGTTACCTGGTGGAATGGAGATGGTGCCAGGGCTCCTGTGAACAGTGTCAGGGAATCATTAATAGCCAGGAGCACTAAAGTACATCATCCTAAAAAAAAAAAACAACCAAACCAAACAACAACAACAACAAAAAAACCCAAACCCAAAAACCAAGCCATTGCCTCTGGCAGAAAACAGTCATCCTGTGATTTGGGCTAATGCTGGGGCCAAGGAAAGAGCTCCCAAGTAACTCAACCAAGCTCTTCTGAGATACCACAGTGCAGAACTGAGCCTGTCAGTGTTGCTTGGACATCTTCCTGCAGAGCACTGGGATCAGACTAGAGAGTAAGGAGATAATTGGAGTCTGATACCTATATATTTTAAATATTTATTTTTTTAAAAACCATGGTCACTTCACGCATCACCTAGCAGATGTAACTGCTTGCCCTAAATCTTTATTAACTAGGATTCTTATGAAGAACACTTCATCACATATCTTTTGCTTGCTATCCAATAGCAGGACAACCAGAGCAGAATGTACCTGTTTCAGTGTTTCTTCTCATGCCATGTTCCCCTTCTCTAGTCCCCTCTTCATTACTTTTCCATGATCCAGGTTCCAACTTAGTACCATCTTTTTAATTTACATTTGCTTAATCAACAGCTCTATTAATGTCTGTGAAGCTGTAAGTTTTACCACTGTTTTAAATATTACTCACATCAATAGGTTTGACAAAAGGTATCCAGGAGATATTTTGGAAGTTGACAGTGTCTTTTACAATCTACTGCCTCCAAACAATAAGTTGATAAACGGGGAGGGGTGAAAGAGTCTTTTTGAGATGCTCATGCACACACACACTTAAGAAGCTAGATAAATCTGAAAATTTAAGGACGTATAAAGTCAGATCTTCAGCTGGTACAAATCAACACAGTCCTCTAATTTATACTGGGCAAGGATCTGACCCTTAAAATATTTTCCTGACACTTCTGATAAAGAAAGAACATTACATTTCACTTTATAATTGGAACCTATAGTTAAAAATAGCCAGATTCTTTCCTGATTAAAGAGACAGGAAGATATAAACTAGATTTATTGTCTATTAGATTTTATGTTCCATTTTCTCTTGTCACAAGAGAAGTAATTTTGTGTATATAGCCTGTCCAGCACAAAGTCATTTGTTCCCTCAGATACACTAATTCAAGCATAAATACATAGATCCATATTAATGAGCCAGACCTCCCCCATTCACATGGCTGGGGATCCTGCCTAAATGTTTTCAGTGTTTCCTCACTGCTCTGTGCTGAAGTTCTGTCTGGTGCAAACTCTGCACTTTCCCAATAAAGCCAAAAGCCAACTGTAAAATATTTGTGGAAAAGAATATTTATAACATTATATATTCAATATAGAATATTTATCATTTATATATGCATTTATACTATATATATGTATATAATTATATATGTCAATATATTGTTATTTAATTAAAAAAAAAAAATAATAAACCAACATTTGTTTTCACCCAAGTCCAAAAGACACATTTTCTTTTCCTTTTGGGGAAGGAAACCTCCTTTCTCGTGCACGTGTGCGGGGAAGAATCCCATCCAGCTTTATGAATAATGACAGCCAGAATGAATTGCAAGTTGGTCTTAACAAACATGTTCTCAAATACATTACCCCGGTACTCAGTCAGCCCTCTGTGGAAGCGCTAAGTGGTGGCAGGCAGCAGCAGCCCTGCCTTGCAATCCCTGTAATTAAACATTCAGACCCAGGCAGGCATTTCTGCAAATGGGCCCCCCAACTTCCCTGGGTTTTGGAACACTTTCTTCAGAAGGAAAATCTCACACAGCTGTGGTAAGAACCCTGCACGACATCTGCAAAACGTCTATTGTACAGACCAGGGTGAGAAAACAGCCCAAAACACCAACAAGCTGGATCTGACCACTAATTGAAGCCATTGTTTAGGAAAATTACTCGCGTGTGGTCTAACAACTCATCTGAAATTAGTGATTGCTGCAAATGAAAAAGCAGAATTACATACCATCTCCCATCCCCCACCTCCCCAAAGGGAATCGTGCTAGCAACAAACATTTACCATCATGTACCAATATAGTGCTGGTGTATATTGGGTATTTTTGTGTGTGTTTTTTAACTGCATCGGGTGCCAGCGAGCTGAATTCCAATGCATATTACTGATACTGTCAACAAATATTAAATAGATTTTTTTCATTTGTGAGATAATCAGAAATGTGTCCCTCGATCCTGTTTTCCACCCAGTAGGTTTAAATAGAACATGCCATTTGTAGCTTACTGTCTATCTTACACCTTATTTACACTGAATTTTTATCTTCCAATGCATCTTATTTTTTGTTGGCATTCCCCACCATGCAGTTTACATGGTGATGAAGAAATAGCCTTGCAGGCATTGAAAAAGAGATACAACATGTTAAGACATAATTCCCTGCAGGGCATTCGAGGCTGAATTTGCTGTCACAATGAGTCCAAGCTTCCATAACTATCCGTGTTTTATGTGGATTTGAAACATAAAATTAGATTCATCTTAATCTTCTGAAACAGCAATCTTCCCATGAAAGCTGAGAGACAGCAGCGTATGAACACGGGAGGAAGGAGAGGACGGAGAGAAGACAAGAACCGAATAAAATGAGACGCCGCGCTCTCCTTGTAAAGGAAGCGAAGTTCCCTTATGGGTAATAATATATCATGAAAACTTTGCTGAAAGGGTTTGAGCCCCTGCCAAATTCCTTGTTTACATAGGAATGATCTCTACCGAGGCTTCTCGGCGAGCCAAGTGCGCGGGAGCTCCGAGGAAGCCGGCGCTGGAATAGGAACCGGCGCTGCCGAGAGGAAGGCTCCTGACACGCCGCGGTTCATAAGCAAGAGCTGATTTATGGCCGTGGCCTCCCTTCACCTAGGCAGGGACACAGAGCACCAGCCCAAGAGAGTTAAAGTTCAAAACAATAAATCTCAAGTTTCCTTGGTCAGTCCAAGAGCGGAGCTTAAGGAATAAACTGCCCTAGTTTTCTGAGATCAGGCTCTGCAGCTGGAGTAGCTGCAACTTCTCTTTTTCTTGAGGGGCTTCAGATTTGGCAGCTTCGTCACGTTGCTTCGCTGCCTTCGGGGCACACGGAAAACTGACTGGTTTTAAACAAAGTTCTCCAGAGTCAAAGCTATTTTTTTTTCCTTATTTGTGTTCTTCACATTTAAATGCACAAAGAAGACTGCACTTTATTGCATGTAACTAAAACACAGCACAGAAGCTGAACAAAAGAAAAAAATATATCGTTTGATGATTCAAACTGACAAAGGAAACACATTAATTGAAATCTTCCCAAATAACATGGAACTAGAAAGTAATTCTTTTTACACTTAATTGAAATCACATGCAGGTTGTTCCTTTCTTGAAGTCACTTCAGACTTACACCAGCATGAATACAGTGTCTTACTTTTTATTTCTTTTCCTCAAAATCAATGGAACACGCGGAATAAAATTTTTAACGGGTTTCAAAATAATTTTTCGTGTTCACTCATCTGCCTTGTTGCCATTAAAAACATCAAATATTCTGCACACTCTCAATCATCAGTCACTGACCTGCACTTTTCAACCAATTATTGCTGAAATTTTAGGGAGAGGAACATGAAAACATACTAATAGAGATAGCAGGACTCAATAAATAATATGAATTTCCACAGCTATAGCATTAGCTGCATTACACATCTTTTTGGTAACATAGTCCTACAACTTCCAAGGTTTTCAGCAGCTGACCCATGTCATTATTCTGCCATCACATATTTCTCTTCAAGCATGCCTTTGCCAAACAAAGTACCATATTTAGCTTAACTTACTTTCCTGTGCTGATAAACTTATTTTCCAATGCTTTTGCATTGGTAAATAAATTAAATTAATTCAGGAAAGGATGTTCTTCACTTTCATTTCATGACTTTTCAGTAGAAATAGTTTGTGTAGAATTGAAAATCAAACTCAAAGCATCAAGTGTTTTGCATAATGGGGTTTATTGGGTCTGAGCCCCCACTGTGACTGCAGCGACAGGGACAAGACATGACCACGTGATCAGACCCACAGGTATAATAGGAAAAGCTTCCACTTATTGGAGAATCCTCTCTTTCCTCTTTCTGGGGTAGTATTACAGCAGAAAATCAGTGCTCACTACAATGCCACCCTACACCCCTTGGTGAAACCCCAGCAAAGAACAGGTTCCTTACAGCAAGACCATGACAACCCTTTTTCCCCTCCAGCAAACTCATTCTTTGGTTATTACTGAAGTCCTTGCACTGCAATAACCCTTGAAACTCCACTCCAGAAGTTATTTGGAGCACCAGTAGCCACGTTCCTGAATCTATCTTGCCTTCCTACACTACTATCAATCATGTCCTTATGGAGCAGAGCCTCCCAGGTCAGGGAGTCCCCAGCTGCCTTCCCCTCTGTGTTCCACACCCCCAAGAGCAGAGGGTAAAGGACAGACACACACAGCACGTTTCTCCCCCTATCAAACACCTTTAAAGTGGAGCTGGTAAAAGCAGAAGCACAAGACAGCTATAGCTCTGTTCTTAAAAGAAAATAAAAATTAAGTCAACTCAGCAGCTAAATTAAGAAGAATTGGTGAAATAATTATGCATAAAAACCACACAGAGGCACAGCTCTAGGTAATCTGTTCTGTTGACTATTTCTCCTGGCTATTCCATTTGATATTCTCCGTATCTAAGTTCTGCAGCCTCAGACCCAAAATTTTAATGAAATGCAGTGCTCTGTTATTAACTGCTGCTATACTAAAATCCCAAAGGAAGTAAATACTTCATTTAATTCTGTTTATGTTAGCTCACGATACATGAAGAGAGAGGCTGGCACAGGTATTCTGCAAGAGCCTTTATACACAACCTTCAACGTATTTTTTTTAGATCACATTTCAGAGAATAAAATCAGTTAACAACATTTTCCTGTGAGATTTCAGTTTAGCTGTAGGGATAATACAGTACTACATTTCATTAAAGTTACAGGTTCAACAAATGCTGACTGCATTACTCTATGATCTTTATTGAGGCTACAATATGAAAATAATTAGAACTGATCAAAATGGGTGAGGAAAGTAAAAGAGGGGTATAAAATTTTTAATTTTCATAAATGTTTTTCTTTTTCATCAAGGTGAGCCAATCATCCCATACACGTATTAACGCAATAATGTGGAAAATGGGCATGAGAAATATTTAATTCAGTAAAAATAATGCATGTGAAAAGAGTTTCCTGTTACTGTGTAAAGTTACCTTAACTGAAATCAGAATTCTTTGTCCTCCAGTTTGGTTCTGGGAAAAGTGAGGACAACTGAACACTTTTTTATTCCCAGGAATAAATCTGTGCTGGAGGAAATCCACATTCAATGCTGTGAACGGGGTTTTAGATTTCTGGCTGTGTCTTTTTCCTTTTGTGCTCCTACAAGATCTACCCCAAATTACTCAGACAAATCTCAATAAGTTCTGTAATGAGAGGCTCCTAAAAGAGCTGGAATTTTCTGTATTTATATGCAGTTGTCACACAGAAAGTGAAATTTTTGTATGACCATTTAGCACTACTTTAGAAAATGGAAGTCCAATACAGAACTATTAAGTCTGAGTTCATTTAGATGGTAAATATTCAAATACCTCACCAGAATGTTGCTGTAGCATATTGTGCATACAACAGTTCACTCCAAGGCCAATAAGCTGATAAGGTAGTTGTTCTATAAAGATATATTTTCTGTTTCCTTTACAGGTCTGCAATGAATCTAATCTAGATAACATGCAAATTCCAAGTTCTTATGGAGAACTTGAAGCAACTTCAAACTTCTTTAACTGTTTTCAGACATTCAGAATTTTCATAAAAAAACCCCAAATCAGTTTGCCTACTAGTTCTCACATCCTTTATTTTCCACAGAGAATATAAATTGGTTTCCACAGCAAACAGAAAATAAGGGAAAGCTCATCTTTTTTGAGGTTTCAGTTCAAACCAGAAGCCAGACTTAACATCTTCAAGAGACTCCACAAAATGAATAAAGATTTAAGGCAAAACTGAGCAGTTTAAAGTTTCACCTGTGGAGACCAAGTTGTAAAATAGTTTTCACACACTTCTGGGAAAACCCTACTGAATTTAACCACAAGCTGCTTTGCATTTTGAGCGTTGTCCAGGCAAGAATGTCAAAGTGGGGGGAACTTTTCCACAAAAGAACTGGTGAATTCAGTTTAGCTCTCTCAGGTTGCTTTGTTAGCCAGTCTGATTGCTCTTTTTTTTTTTTTTTTTTTTTTTGCCAGAGATATACCTAGAAATAACTGTGACCTCAGAAAAGAAACATTTAACCTTATCCTTGATGTAAACATCTCACACCCGATATTGCAATGTAGGTAAAAGAAAACATGGCAATTTACCAGAACAAGGTCAATACCACATTAAGGTAGATGTTTCCTTTTTAACATCAACTTCTAAGGGGATTAAAGCACTTTCTAACACAAGTGACAAAGTGGCATGTGCCACAAAGACCTGCCTTTAAAACCTAACAGAGCAGTGATCATAATTGGTCAGTTTGGAAAGAAAAAGGTTGTAAATATTCTTAAAAGTACTGTTTCCACATCAAATGATTTAAGTAACGAAGCATAACTGTGTAAATGTTGGTTCTCCCTCAACTCTACACTGACATGACAGTGTGGGTATGTACACACTGACACGTTTGCACACACAACTGAAGCAAAAGGTAAGGGTATAGGCAATAGGTATGAAAGCATTCTCCTAGATATCCCTCCATTAATATATTAACAAACTATAGAATCATTAAAGGAAAGAATCATGATCACCCTTGGAAAACAAGTGTCATCTGAATTGTTAATAGTCAGTATCCCAAGCACATGTGGGTTGTTACAATCCAGCCCATACTGATGACATCTACTGCACACAGAAATTACCCATTAACACTTAATTTCGGCATTCCACATTTATGCAATTAATTAGGGAACACTTAACATTCTCTCTAACTTCAAGCTCTGCATGATTGTGTTTGATCATGAGGGAATTTAGAATCATTTATGTTGCCAAGATTTAAATACAGGAGGAAACAGAGATGGCGATGGTTAGAAAGACAAGAGTGAATTTCTTATGGGACAGATTAAGATCTATAGAAAGAAGAAAGCCAATAGAGACACAACCAGTTAACACCCATGGCAAGGGTTATTTATATTTATAAAAAAAAAAAATAAATCAAGAAGCATTTATTTATACAGGAAAGATGCAGAGATATAGCTCTGTATTATAAGACTTTGCTGGTCCATCAGCTGCACATCACAGATGAGATATAAGGCAAATATATATAAGAGCTGTGGTATTTAAAACAGCAGGTGACACACCAGAACAGCCCTGAATCCAGCACAGGGTTTGTGGTTTTAGGCTGCATCTGCATGTTTATCTCCCTGCTCTGGTATTTGGGGAGGATTGCCCAAACTCCTGCCCATCCTGTCAGGTACAGACAAAGCTACAGTTAGAAGGGTCTCAGCATCTGTATTTTGTCAGAAATTTGCCATCCATCATGAATTCCTGGTATCGCTCTGACTTTCCAATGTTTGTGGCATCACCCATTACCCAGCTCCCCTCAGGATTATTTCCCCTTAGAGATCTTCCTGCAGAGTGTGCCTTAGGCAGGCACAGCCAGCTCTCCATGGCCCCAGACCACAACAGCCCCCAGTAAATCAATGGATGGAGGTGAGTCACCTTGCAGCCATAGCCTAAAGCTTAGCAGAATACATAGCAGGCTTAGTTACAGGATAAAGAAGGTCTTTAATATGCAAGTTCACTGTCCAGAGGGAACTGAAGGAGACATTTAAGGCTATGGTTTAAAGACTGATTCTGACTAGACTAATGAGAAGTCATTTGAAAAGGTGCTTAAAACCCCCCAACAGTTCCAAACCACTTCAAACAAACCTGTTTCTAATTGAGATACAAGGGACATTTCAAGAGGGCTATTTCTAACCTCCCTGCTGTACTGTAGCTCTCACCTCCTGCATCATTACCTGTAACACTTGGGATACTTGAGGCAAAACAGAACCAACCCTGGCATTCCTACCACCGCTTGATAGCTAAACAAGCCCCAGTGCTCAGAAAGGGACTGGGCAAAGATGATTCACACAATGGTAATGGCTACATCTAGACATGTTACAGGAATGAGTCTTTCTTTGCATCCCCAAATAAAGAGTCAGGATCAAATCCCCAGCTAGACTAGACTGTGGAAGAGATATATCCATTTACCCTGGCCTGGAATGCTTGTAATCAAAGACATCCATTTATTATCTGTGACAAGGTGGGAGATGTTAGGCAAATTACTTTATTACTCTGCAAAAAATACCAGCTTATCATTAATATTAGCCTGTGTCTTTAAAATCAGAGATATAAGCAGCTTCTTCATCTTACTACATCATGCTATAATCCGAAGTGCCCTATAAGGAGCTGTAATATTTAAGGTCTTTTAGCTGGTACCTCTACATCCTGATTATCCTTTAGAAATTAAATGCTTTCAATATACATTTGTAAGAGAGACTAACAATCTCCTGCCACTTGAAGGATGAAGATGGTAAATGATGGCTAGGGGTTTTTTTTGTTGTTGTTTTGATGCTGCCAGGCAGGCTGATGACTTTATATTCTGCGTCCATGGCTCAATGACCCACAAATCTCCTTTGATATGCCAGGCAGCAGAGAGAACCAAGCTGAACGGATCAGGAGAGAAGTGAAAACGCTTCAGCAAGGGGCCCCCGATGAAGCCATCATGTGACAGGAATCCTAAGACTCTGTTACAGAGGGGAGAGGCAAGAGGAGAGAGAGAGAGAGAGAGAGAGAAAGAGAAAAAAGGGACTAGGGCATTGTGGTGGCACAAGCTGATAGAGACGTCAGAGACGCTTCAGTAATCTCACGACGCCTTGGCCCAGTGTGGGGGCAAACGAGGCCCATATTCAGCGCGGCGTGACGGGTAGGACCACCCCGAAAAAGCTGTGAGGGGGCAGGCAGTTGGACAAATCAAAGCAGAAGAAAGTAATTTTCGATAAATTAAAGAAATCTCCATGGAAATTAGCATGAAACATTTTCTAATCTCCCGCTTTTCACTGCCGACAAGGGTCACTGGTTTAACTTCTCTCTCTTATTTTATTATTCCCCAGCCACATTCCTCTGCTTTTTTTATACCCTTCAATTTTTACTACCTCTTTTTCTTCCAGTCTATCATTTTTAGCCTTTCTTATAGCAGCTTCTTAACCCTTTTAGGACTTCTCCCAGTAAATATTCTGGAGAATTAACTGATCCATAACAGTTTAAAGGACGCTCTCCAAAGCAGTTGCCTTTTCTAACCACCTGCAGTATTTTGTCGACCGAGTGCACCGTCATTTTTCCAGTGATCAAAGTCCAACGTTCCCTTCACAGGAAAACCTGAAAAAGATTGTTTTCCACAATCTCCCTTAAAGGTAGAGTGCTGACGCTGCTAAATACCAGCTGTAACTGCACTGCTAGAGGTAACATTGCTAAGTCACAGCATTATGACTTCTGCATTTTAACTTGAACACAAGAAACCCTTTCTTTTATTCCTCTCTTTCTGGTTTAGCTAACAAAAGGATGTCAGATTAGCACCTCTTCTTCCTCACCTTTGCTCCAGGAGGTCACATTTGGAAGTCTGTTTTAAATTAAGATGGATTAGAAATATTAAATAGGGAGTTTTTAAAAATAATAATAAATGTGAAACAGCAGTGAGGTTGGCTGGTAAAAAGATATTGTTACTGCACACACATGAAGGATATTGAAAGATAAAGAGACCTTCCTTCTGAATATTGTAGCTTTGTACTTGTAGACAAAAAAGAAAATCAACAAAAATCTAATGATCTGTGACTTATGATATGCAGATAGAAAATGTGAACAAAACAATCATGATTAGAATGATGATTTTCACACAGAATATTAGTCCAACTTAATTTGTGATATAAGTGCAATTCTTCCTACATCACTGTTAAAGGGTCAGGGGAAAATCTGACTTTTACAATATTTATTTACAGTATAGAAATTTTATGCCATATAATAAATCCAGCTTCACAGTTTCCAAAGAACACAGACTTTAAAGATTTACTTCAGTAGATTCAACTCCTAAATAAATCAAAATATACTGGTTTGTGAAGAAGAAAATTTTAATGTAAGAAATAGTAATGGCAAAAAAGGCTTGGGCTGTTCTTTGTGCCACTTGTAGATGCTATCGAATCCATGGCTAGATCTCCACAAGTTTCACAGTAGGTCACAGAAGTATGTTCCCTGCACTGGTTTCTATAAAAAGTGGTCCAAATATGTCATTTGCTATCACTTCAGAAAGGAGCTCTATGGAGAGTGATAACTGGTACAGTTTCTATCAGTTTTACTACTTGCACAAGCAGTGTGCTACATGTCTCTCATTTTCTTGAACAAGACAGATGCCTCTGGTGTGAAAAATACAGATGTTGGAGTATGCAGCAGACAACTATGGTTTATCAAAAATACACTACTGGCACTGACTGATGTCAGACTGAATCACTCAGCATCCTAGCGGGAGCGAGTGAATTATTGGGTCTGAGTCATGTGCGGTTTATGTTTAAAAAGTAATACGTCATCTTGTTTCTTCTTTACAGGGGTTGGAAACTATTGAGCAGACAGCAACGCCTGGGGCTATAGGTAAGATGCTGAACAGAACCCAGAAATGAAGGTGCATGACAAGGGATATAGGCATGGACAAGTATCCATGCTTTTCCTGAAAGAAATGTCAATGAAGGGCAAGGAAAAAAAAAAATCAGCATTAGGAAGATTGCATTGAGAGGGGGTGGGAGGATGGAAGAGCCCAGGCATGCTTCAGAAAAACATTTCCATATTTCATCTCCACAAAATATATACACAATTTTTTGTTTAAATATATGCAGAGTTTAACAAACAGATTCTTAATTTATTCACTGCTTATCATATTTTAGATGATGTTTAAACAACACTACACGTGCACACAGGCACAGGCAAGGCTGGTTTATTAGTCATGAAGTATTCACCTGTACACAGAAATTATTTTTAATCAGCCACTTATTTTGAGGACTAAAGTGTCAAGTGCAATGCACTCTCACTTCAATTTGCCAAAAGGGTCCTTATTTTTATTTTTTCAGTCTTTTTTATATCCCCCCTTAGCCACAGCACTGAAAGTTTCCCTGAGTAGATCTAAATGAAGATAGAGTGGATCAAATTAGACTGAGACAAGTTCCCTGCCATCTGAGACAGCAGTCAGTGATTGTTTTATATGGCACAATTTTAAGATGCTTTAGAAGGCAACTATATTAAGATTTTATTCTTTCAAGGGAGGAATAGAAGAAATGGTCTTTAAAGAGGAAAACAGCTACCACAAACTTGAAAACTTTGAAACAAAGTCTCTTGCAAACATCAGGCCAGACCCAGAGCTCTTATTTCTATGAGCACAGGCGAAGTCAAGTTTGACAAGTCTTTGGAGCTCACCCCCATGGGAGGGTTTGCAGGGTATTGCAATAGTTTACATGAGACTGTGATCTGCTCACACCTTTAGTCCAAAGGCAGAAACCAGAACTAGATGTGTGAGTCATTAACAGGCCAGAGATGGAGTACACTGCCCAGGAGCCAGGATTACACTGCTCTTGCCAAGAGCCTGTGGTTACCCCTCTAGATCTGGGAAAGGTGTCAGAAGAAAAAAAAAAAAAAAAAAAAAAAAAAAGAAGTCCACATGATAAGGGCATTGCTTGTCATGTCTTTTTTTTCTCTTTTTTTAAAAATTTTATATTTTTGAATTTTCCCATCAAGAAATACAATTTCAGAGTTAATGCTAGTTAGCCAGTTATGGGAAGTCAGGCTGTCATCCAAAATTCATGCGATACATTTTCTTCTGAATTATCTTCCTCCATGAACTTGTGATTAGGTAAACAGCATAATGCACAGAGGAAAAAGTATATTAATCTGGCTATTGCTTCTTCTCTCCCATTAACGGTGGATTTAAGTTGCCAGAATCCATAAATGCAACTGCTTCCTTTAAAAGCAGTAAAATAATTTTCCTGTATAAATGGAGACTTTCAGGAGATCATTATTGGGAAACCAACATTATATTCTGCACAGAAATAGGTCTCCTTTGGACTTCAACACACACCAACTACAAAATGAGAAGTATTTAGTATTTATTTCAGCAGAAATGGCTTGTCTCTTAATTAAGGAGCTTTAGTCAGGGGAAGAAAAAAAAAAAAAAACCAACAACAAAAGTAATCTTCCAGCACTTTCACTGAATTAGTGTTATTGCACCAGTGCGTATTGCAGCTCTGCCTGTGACCACAGGATCTTTACTCTGGGCAATGTGATGTCTGAGCTTAAGACACTAATATAATACTCTGAGAATTGAGACTCATTGCCCCTCCATGGATCAAATCTAAAAAAAAAAAT
>JAOEGS010014433.1:186185-197025 GCA_025447755.1 Corythornis vintsioides
TGATTATAGATAAATACTGAGTTTGCTTTAAATTTCCATATACCCAGTTTGGCTGTGATGAATGCTTCATTCATTGGGAAACTGTAGGATATATGGTGCTCCATACAGGCCACTAACTGAAAGTTTAGCAAACTTCACCTTAAAGTTAAAAAAAAACAAACTTCACTGAGGCTTCCAAGGAAGAACTTGGAAAGAAGGTGAGGAATACTGAGGAATACGGCCTCTTGGTTTACTTTCCCCATACGAGTATTTACTAGTATTTAGATTGAGTAGGGTTTAGGTAAGAATATAGACAATAAAGGAAATTCTGCAGGATTCTGTGATATGCCCAGTCTCAAGATGCCACTGGCAGGGATGCAAAACTTGTTCCCAAATGAAAAAGAATTACAAAAAAGTTCAAGCTACCAGAACACACAAAAAAAATCCTGATTTTCTCTAATTCAACAGGAGAGCATCATAAATTTATCTTCCACTTACAAGTGTCTCATCCCTTATGATTTGATAAGGAAGAGAAAACTGAAAAGTTATTATTGTATTACAAGAGACATTTATATAAATGTCTTTTTACATCCAGATTTAGAGAAGTGACTTCAAATGGCACTGTCTGTAGTAGACAAAGGGATAGCTTTAGAGTAGGAAAAGAATTGTCTAGAACTAGTGACTGTCCTTACTACTGTAATGCCTTCACGCTTGAGACTCATTATTCACTGACTGGAAAGAAGGTCTTGCCATCAAATCATTTTGATAAAGTTTCATGTATTACTATTATTATTATTATCATCATCATCATCATCATCATCTTCTGGGCTGTTAATTTATATTGCAGACCAAACAAATATGTGAAGCATGCAATTCATATCAGAGGCTGTATTTGTCCATGAAGCCATATGGACTCCCATTTTCCATTGATGCTGGCAATAGAACATGAGCAGAAAAGACTTTTCCACTTTGCTGGGAACAAGTTGCATGTGGAAGTTCCCTTTGACTTCCCTCCTAGCTGATGCTAACCATGTTGGTAGAACTCTTTCAGGTTGCCTGACCTCATTCTATCACTAACAGCATCACCCAAGTCCTTCATCACCTCCTCTTGACAGCCTTTTACCCAGACTCAGCTGGTAAGGTGTTCTAGTTTAACAGGCTTACCCTCGGCAGGTGAGGGATGCAGTGGAGTGCAAGAGGAAAAGCATGAAAATCTAAACATGAAAGGGACTGAATTAGTCCATTTTCCTTGGCACACAAACCAATTGCATCTGTAGCTCAGATTAATGATTAGGGAAAAGTGTAAAAATGCAGAACTGACGTCCTTCTGTTTGAACAGAAGGTTTCTACATGACAATGAAAATCAACTTTCTGTGGGGGAAAGAGGGAAAGTTACTCAAGGAGAGCCAGGAGGGGGAACTTGGAACTTTTGCTTCATTCTTGACTTCCACAGCATAAGAGCCTGGCTACAGGTATTGGCTTACAACTGCAAGTAGGAGAAGGAGAGACGGAGAGGTGTTAAGTGGATTGAGAATCACTAGTTTCCTCCACCTATATTTTAAAGGATTTTTCAAAAGAGTAATTTTTCGGAACGAAATCTGATACAAAAGTGGGATTCTATTTGGTTACATGAGTGTTAATTAGCATTAACTCCACTAAGTGGTAGTTTTAAACTAGTCCATAACCAGCATGAGCAAAGCAGACCCTACCTGTAAATACTCTGAAGCACTGAATGCGATGTAGATAATTAAAATATAATTATATTACTTATTCCACTGGCAGAAAAAATTATTACTGTGGAGAAAGGTTACTTAGACTTTCCTTCCTGTTTTGACATATTACAAAGAAATTTAACACCTGCATTCAAAATACAAATATCACTACCCCAAAAAACTCACCACCTTTTTCTTAACCAGAGGACACAGAGGTACAGTTTGCAGGGAACACTTGTGCAATAGAAGAATATTCATATAAAATTAGTCTTTGAACTGTACATTTTCATTTAGCTGCTTGTTAGCCATTGCCATGTAAGTTAGTGTTTCATGGTACTAATTTTGAAAAGAGGATGGGATCAATTTACAAATTCTAATAAAAAAAACAAACCAAAACAACAAAACCCCAGCAGAATTCTCATACTCTAACTAGCTTCTTGATTTTCCCCTGCCCACAGCTACAGATGATACTCAGCTGGTTATCACAGGGCTGTCCAAAGCTGAGCAGAAGTTGCTATTCCCAGTTATGTAAAAATACTCTCATTGAAAACTATCTATATTGTGTTTTCTAGTGTTTGGGAAGCTGAGACTGTGAGGAAAATAAAACAGGTGCTGTCCCATCACAGGATGGTGTGGGACCACTTCAGCTCTGTTCTAGTTTTCAGTGCTGTACAGAGGGGACATTCTTCACTTCTGGGTAGCCTTAAGACTGAGAAACCTGCTTATAAGTCCCCTGATTTGGTACTTTCCCTTTCCCTGTACACTAGGTCAAATTTTCAAGGTCACTCTTAACATGTCCTTTCTGTCCAGCTCCTTTGTCTTCAATATACATTTTATCATTAGCAATCTATTTGCCACTGTCTCTGCCGAAGCCACAGCTTCGATACGGGGGGTCTATTCAGCCGAGGTTGCAGGGTCCACTTTATGTTTCTAGATGCAGCATGAGGAGGAATGGTAGTGACAGACCACTGGCTCCCACCCCAGGCTGTGTCTCTACCTTCAAATCTCCCATTGCTTCCAGACTTCCCTATTAGTTACACCAGAGCCTCCAGCCCTCTGAAGTCTTTGGAGCTGGCAGGAATGCGGATGGCTCTGGGCTTCCCTGTTAGCAGCGAGCAACACCACTCTCTAGGGCAAAACTAATGGGGGAGCTCAGAGCAAGCGTGAATTCTGAGATGAGCAGCAGCTGGGCTTTGCTGACAACTTGCCACCTGATCTCCCAACACGAGAGAAGCTGTAGGGCATGAGAAAGAGAAAGCTGGGGGCATGTTTGGAGGGGAGATTGATGTGATCTGATCTGAACCTGAAAAACGGCCAGTTTGGTTCAGACGAGGAGGGCGAAGGGAGGTTGGAATGTATACTAGCCCAAAAGTGGCCTGTTTAGATAACATAGACTACAAGTTCAGAAGTAATTCTGCCTGGCTAATAGCTTTAGGGATGGATTTGAAAATCGAGGATGCATCACACAAGACAGCTTCCCTGTCAGGAAGAGATACAGTGATTGTGTATGGAGGGCGATGGTCTGTTCCTTCCTCTTTGCCACACAGCTGTGCCCTGTGTATTTCATCTGATTCTCAACCTTACAATGAAAAGCAGGAGCAAAATGCTGAGGATCAGCATGGAAAAAATTACTCCCAAATTTCCTTATAGAACAAAACAAACAACAGTCTGCAAAGCTGTCCTTCCTTAACCAGGGGACACGTGGATTGTTGTTCCCATGAAGGAAAAATACAGTTGTAAGCTAATGGATCAGCACAGTGTGGCAATGCCACAAGTTTAAATGCAACCAGACAACCAGCATGCAATTCCATATTCTACCATCACCATGGACCAGGAGGAACAGCACAGAGAGATTCCTAAAGGAATGTGTCCTCAAGGACTCCAAGAGCTAAGGGTTAGGCACTGCCTAATAGAAGGTGCATAAGCCACCCTCCAGACCTTAAGGAAATTAGATTAGAGAAAGCCAAGTCCGCAAAGGTCATTTGATTACTTCAAAACTTGCCAGTGACTTTTCTCTTTGATTTTCACTAGGTTTTCATGACTTTTGACACTGTTACCACGACAAAATTACAGTCATGACATGCTCATCCAGCAGGCAGGCAGGTCAGGATGTATCTTTGTGGATCTACAGTATCTGTTTGACACTCATATGCCTCTGTTCTACAAACAATCAGGGATGATTTTCTGCCACAAGGAACAGCTGCTGAATCTCCCCTTTGCCTTCAGCTCTCCTCAAAGGGAACAACAGAACATACCTTTGCTTTTGCCTCTTGCCCTTCCTCTAGAAGTGCCATGCTTTTTCTTGCTCAACGTACAGCTCTTCTCTCTAGCTGTAATAACATGGTGTTTCAGTAACACGGTGTTTCAGTTTTACCTATTTTATGCACAATATGCACAGAAAATTGCAGGAATAACAAATATCCCCTGGAACTGGAAGACAATAGCCTAGTGAAATGCCAATCTCCCAACTTCAGCATCCTCTGCAGATGCCTGATGCTTGTTCACCACTTCCAACAGGCTGAATGAAACAGGAGTACTCACCTCCCAGTATAGAGTTTATTTTTATCAGTGATTATGGACATGTGGTTTTACAATCTGCAGAGGCTGGGATGCAGGGGCAGCGAGGAACAGGAGTATGGTGTGTGTCATCAAGCATTGCTCACTGATCTCACTCTCCTCTAGGCAACAGGAGGAAAAGTGCAAGGTCACTCACGAGGAAAATTTCCCTTTTAGGTTTGAATTCCTAAGAAAGAAGGTTGCACAGGGCTAGGAAATTAATTCCCCATCGGAGCTGCAGGGCTACGTGGTGCTGGGCAGACCTCAGCCCAGAATGCAAATCTTACTTTCCATTGAAACATGAGCTGGAAGAGTGGGAAAGTAGGACAGCACAATGCAGTCTGGTTCTCTCACCTCTGCCCCACGTGAGGTTTGGCATACATACATCTTTTTTTTTTTAATCTACAACCAATTCTGCTACTACCCTAAGAAGGCTCAGGTACACTGAGATAAGTGGGGGTTATTTGTTCTGTTTTGCACACTCATGATATATTGCTTTAAATACTGTACCTAGCCTTGGTGCCAACAAATTGAGAAAGTAAAACCAGCTGATTTTGTTTCATAAAACAAGAATAATAAGTTTTTACAGACAGCTGCAAGAACAAGTGGGGTTCATTGTTCCTACTAACTCACAGTGCACTTAACTTCTTAAAAGGAACTGACAGAGCACTGCAAGAAAAAGAGAGGTGACTTTCATCTTGACAAGAAATATCTCCATACACAGACTGTCAAAAAACTAATAGGAAGAATAAAATAAAAGAACTGAAATAGGACCAATAGGAGGGGGAGGAAGGGGGCCATCTTCACTTGAAAGAAGGATTTTTTTACCTTGACTTATGCTATACCCAGTTTCTCACCAGAACAAAAAAAAAAAGGATATATATGAATTGGCAAACACCTCCCCCTGCCACGAGAGGTGCTGCTCTGAGTGCCTGACACCCCGAGGCTGTGAGCTGGTGAGCACAGTGAGTCAACAGGCAACAAGTGTCACCCCCTGTGCCTCTAGGGGCCAAGCCACAGCCTAAGCCAACTTCAGCCTGCCCACAGATCCACAGCAAGTTCTGGCTGCAGTAACACTGTTGTGCTCAACACTGAACCAGTTCACATCAGAAGATGCTTTTTTCTGCAACTCGGAACATCCAGAAGACAGGGATCAAACACATCCTCCTTTTGGTGTGGTGGGAGCTCAGAGAACAGGAAGGTTTCATGTCCTGTCACATAGGAAAGGGGTGGTAGACCTAGGTACTTAAGCCTCACTCTTTTAATCCCCCCACTTCTTGACCTGCATTCAGCAATAAATACAGAAACTTAAAAAAAAAAAAGGAAAAAAATAAAGGTATTAAGTCTTGAAGATACTGAGGAAATAACACACTGGTCTCCAGTGAAGCTAACCTGTAAAATTAAATAAACTATAGCACAGATTTTTTGGCTACTTAAACTCTGTGTGTGTAAAGAAAACTCTGTTCTCTTACACAAAATTAGGACTTTTTTGCCCCAACACCAGAACGTCTGTTGTCTAAACAACCTGACATGTGATTTGCCCCTGGATTTCCTGGTTTTACTCTGTCCACCTGAGGCAATGCTGAACGCTGCACCCTGGGAAGATGTGCAGCAGTGACAGACAATGTACTATTTTTATTTTCAGAATGGTTTTGTTACATCCACACATTGTACCTTTGGATGAGCCCAATCTGATGTTCCATCTCTTGGCCTGCTGTAGGATCTGAAAGAGCTGATCCTGTAGGATTTGAAAGTGAATCTTTGAACGGAGATCTCAAGAGATAAATGGCAAATACATTAACTTTGCCACCTCATTTTCTTTAGCTTACAACTTAATTGTATTTTTCGTAGACCTCAGCAATCATGTTTTAATTAGGTCCCTTTGTCTGATTTGATAACTTGTTTTGCATCTTTCTTACCTCAGCCTACCGTTCCACACGGCTAAGCAGATAATATTATGATCTGCTACTTATTTCTAACATTTACTTTAGATGAATAAGGTACTAGAGGAACTTTGACTTCCCTAAAGCAAAGAACAGAATTACCAAAATTACATCTACATATTGGCAGCCAATACTAAAATAACCCCCTACCTGTGCTATGTACGCAAGACAAATGTGCAAAGGGATTTGAGCTGAAGATAAGCATCTCGACAACCCAGCCTTGCAGATAGTTGCTGTTTCTCCTAAGTGATCCCACATTGGAGGCCAGCAGGTGCCACATTTCAAATCATATGAAATTACAAGTTAGCAAGCAGTCTCTCCCCATGGGCTCAACTACTACTTCTTAAAGGCTCAAAATAGGACAGAGACTGGAGGGGAATTTTATACTCTCGGAAAAGGAATTTCTTTTGTTTGGTTCTGATGACATCTGTGATCTTTTCTCCCCTCAAAATGTCCCCAGAAATCTTTATAATTGAGGACATATCTATTAAATCTGCAGCTCCCTTTTCTATAACACCATATTCAATATGTACTTCAACTCTGGGAAGAACCAACAATTCCATGAAACATTATTTTATTGAGAATATACTGATCCTAAATAGCCTAAAATTTTCAATTTTTCTCACACACTCATACATTAAAATAATGTTCTAGTTACTAAAATAGTCTGTGGATTGTTTCCAAAACCCATTTAATTTAAAAGACTTTCATAATCTCAAAATTCAGCTTTTTTTTTCTTTTCTCTATAACGTTGACAATCTTCCCTTGTGATTTGAATTCTATTTCAAACATTTTCCAATTCTTTGCATCAGCTTTCTTTACACTACCTGTTCTTCAATTCTCTTTTGTTCCTGAGAAACCACATTCTAGAATAATCCTGCAAGACTACAGCAATATTTTAGATTTCACATAATAGAACTCAATTTTTGTTTCAGGCAAAGTGTAATTTTGTCTCAATCAGCAGTCAGTAGCCACATTGCCAATTAGACTGAAGTACACTTTACAATAAAATGTGCAAAATTATTGGGGAAAAAATATATAACCGAGAGTCTCAACTGTGGGTAAAATAAATATAATTGATGCATCCTTCAGTCTGCAGCATTGATTATTATTTATTACAAACTCTTCAAAACAGGATGATTTGATGTCAACATGTTATTTTAGGAAGTGTACAATTGCAGAAAGCATTATTTGCATGGATTGATTCATAAAATATGTTTACTGGGAAAAGATGTGCACTTTTACTTGAAATGATTCTGAATAATAAAGAGAAGTCAAGACAATCATGAAGCATTATAGCTGAAAAGAGTATCTAAGTTCTTAAATAGGCTTCAATTAAGAGAACATTTTTTGTACAAAGCCAGAATCAACACTTTTTTTTTTTCTTTTTGTACAGTCTGTCAGGCTAAACTTAAGAAAACAGTCACAGCAAATCCAGGGTCACTTTTATCCCATGTCACCCACTGAATCTGGAACTCCTCAGTCCTATCTCCTCCCATTGATCTTTCCAAACAGAACACAACCAGCCTTGGCTGAGACATACGGGATGAGAAAGTAGAAAGATGGAAATCAGTGAGTCTGAATATTCTCTACTTGGAACTCACCTGTCGTTGGCTGTGGTTACGTGGGTGTCCAAGAACAAGAAGGATTTAAATGCACCTGCACCTTTTTCACTTCATGCTATTTGTAGCCCTCTGCTGCAGCATTGAAGGGGGAAAAAAAAAACCCACCTGAACCCATGTGAGACTTGGGAAACATTCACGTGTGTGTCTATACAGAAACATACACACACTTAGTGGGGGTTTTAAACATCCCCAGTTCTCACATGGTATTATAAAAAGCAGGAGCCTCACTTACTGCTACTCAGTGCTTGCAAAAAGATTTATCAGAACGTTCTGAAATTCATTTATAGGATTAATTACTGTTATAATCTATGACCCTACAAACCTGTCACTGTCCAGATGGCTCAAAAGAAATCAAACACACGAAAAGGAACAAACCCCAAGCAGTTCAATACCACAAGGGACACAAACAAAACAAACAGACTCAGAGCAGTATGAGTCAGGTGAAGTGGGTGCTAAATCCATGCAGGGAGAGCAGCAAAGCCCATCAGGTAAAGCAGTGGATCAAGAAGATTTCCACTAACTCTCACAAACTCCTGCCATTTCACCTGCTGCTTTTAAACTTTGCAAGGTTATCTTGGCTCTTTTTGTTACTCGGGTTGAGTATTTCTGTATAAAATAAATTAGTGTCTATCTACCCAGGCACTGTTTTTCATTCTGGCTACAACTGCATGACTGTGCAACAAAACTGATTTTTTTTTCCACCAAAAAAATGATTGCACACATACACAAAAAAAATCAGCCCAAATTACTTAAGTAAAATTGATCAGATGTAATGGTGGGCAGGATGAGACAGGTAAATTCCTAAATTCAGCTGTTTAGTCCTTTCTTTGATATAAATACCAGTACTGCCTTCCTGATTCCTCAATAAAGAACTGATTCTTTTAAAGTTGCTTCCTGTAAGAGCCCAACTTTTGGGCTTTTCAAAACTTTGCTTGGCTGTTTTTTGTACATAGAAAATACTGGCTTTCATCTCTAGAGTTTGCTTGGGTTTTATTTTTTGGTTTTTTTTAGTGCCACTTTTTGCTATACAGACATTCCCTGAACTGTTCAGCCTGCTTCATACAACCCAGACAACATCTTGCTGACCAGGAAAGCATCAGAAAACGACACTGCCTCATGGAGAGTTTCAGCAGAGTACCAGGACATTCTTTTCTCTGGTGGGACATAGGGGGTCCTCTCTGGTGACAGCTGGGGCTGGAGTGAGCCCAGCAGAGCTGGGATCATTTACTATGCAGATCCACCAGCGATTTACCCTTTGACAGACAGGCAATTCCACCAAGGAGGGTGCTTGGAGCTTGGAGACTGGAACCAAGCTGGTCCATGGCCCGTGCAAGGGAAGGTTTATCCCTTCCCTGCTCCCTGCAGGGTCCCCCCACGTCAAGCCTCTCCATTTGGGCTAGGCGTGGAGGAAAGGATTTTCTCCTGAATGCCTTCACAACTTCATTGAGAGCATTATGAATCCCTCCTGTTCACCAGAGACAAGCTGCAACTATTTCCATTCTGTGCCAGCCCACCAGCATCTACTCCTCTCCACCGGGGCTCCAGGAACAACTTGGCAACACAAACATGGATCCCAGAAGCACACTGGGTATCTCTGAATTTCACCACAGTGTAAGAGAAGCTAAAATCAGTAGACATTCAAGCTTTCTACCCTGTCAGAACTTGGACCACAGAATGAAAGCCCAGCAGTCGTGGTCTCACAGCAGGTAGAGCAGACCTTGTGTTCCCTGAAGTTGTGATAAGGACAACAAACCCTTCCTTCTACAGGATAACGATGGGAGACACCACACGTCATCTCCTGGGTTCTGAGACCCAGTTCTGAGTTCACCCTGTGCTGGAGGCACAGGGCAGCTGCCACACATTTGGCAGCCACAGCTTAAGCACATCAGGTATTTCAAACAAAACACTTTTTTTTTCCATCGTTGAGCACTTACTGTAAAAAGAAAACTGTATTCCTGACCACCCCTTTTATTTTCCCAATGAAACTTTCTTAATGGTAAAATGCAAGACTGGAACATATTAACTTCAAAGACATGTAATGGCAATTGTTCCTTGATCTTGAATTCCATGAAATTTCAGGTCACTGTGGGGAAGCCAACAACGAGTTTAGTTAAATGCTTAATGACATAAAATCAGTGATTGATTGCCATAAAAATGGCTCCTAGGGATTACAAAAATGAGAAGACTCACAGAAGTTATTCAGCGACCCAACTAAATAGAAGAAATACTTGGCTATAAAGCTAAGTCCCTGTCAGACAGACAGGGAACAGTGAAATGGATGTATGTGGAGAGACAAAAAGGTGATGTTAATATAAAAGTTTTATTTCTTTTACTGAGTTTACGAATATGGCACGGGTGGATATTAAATAGAAAGCAATGCCATTTTGGATGCAATTTTGAGCAACGCAAACAGGCAAAGAATTACAAAAATTACACACACACAGAAGAGGCCAAACAAACTTATTTTTCTTGATTAAAAGCAAAACAAAAGTGCTGCAGAACCTCAGCTACACTTGGCGACTGAAGTAAGGAGACTGAGAGGTCTGGAGGGGCAAGGAGGGGCGCCGAGCGGGGCAGAGCCAACAACCCAATTCCCACTGGCCCTCAGCGGCCTTTTTGTCCTCCCAGGCTCGGCAGGCCCGGGCAGCGGGCGGGGGCCTCGGGGGGGGGTTTCGGCTGCGCGGCTCCTGCAGCTCCCGCGGCCCCAGACAGATGGCGGTGCAGCCACAGCAGAGCCCGAGCAGCCGCAGCCGCTCCCGCCGGGGCTCACTCCTATTAGCCACTTGTAAATTAACCTGTCAATTTATCAATCAACACCATCTCGATTCTCAGCCCCCCCACCCCCCACCACAGCCCCCCGCCCGGCATCGCGCCGAGTTTGCCTCGTAAATAACCGGCAGCCCCCTGTTTGTTGGTATTGTGAATGAGTTTATTATCACTTTGATGACTGCTATGAATCACCAACGCTGCCGAGAGCCTGAAAAGGGCGAAGGAGGGGAAAAAAAAATGAAAGAAAAAAAAAAGT
>JAOEGS010014434.1:0-27437 GCA_025447755.1 Corythornis vintsioides
CCCCCAAGCGCCTGCAAAGAAAATATTAGGATTTTCGTGGAAGGCAAGGGATGGCACCACATTGCACCGTGTCCTTCTTTTCCCTCCCTCCCGGGGCGAACTTGCAGCCGCCCGCGGCAGTCCGGCTGCAGCTCGCTAGCTCACGAAGAGCTCGCTCCTGCTTTTGTAGCATTTCCTTGACAGCAGAACGGCGTTTTCTGTCTTGCTGCTGTTCTGGCCTCGTTTCCCAACATAGCCTTAATAATTATAATACATCCTGGGCGGCACAGCCTAGTGGGAGCAGCGATTCCCTGCCTCCATCCGCGTTTGTGCTGCCCTTGCTTCCTGATAGCCTTTCCAGTGCCTTGTGGCAGCAAAACATCACCATGAGGATTTTGTGATGGATCAGGGTCCTGCCCAAGCAAAGGCTCAGGAAAGAGTTGAGGTCACAAGTACATCACCCTAACAGCATATATCCAGCAATTTGTATTTAGGCCCTGATTCTGCAAACATGTGTATGTATTCTTAATTGACACCTTGACAACCAGTTTTGCCACCAGAAGGACACAGGTGCTCAAATAGGATTTAGGCCCTAAGTAGGTCAGACACTGCAATGTCTGCCTAAAAGAAAAAAATACTTTACGCCCTGTAAGGAGTCAGCCATTTGCAAAAGTTTAATAAGTCAATTAGATTTATTCAGAATAAAGCTCCATTAAAAAAACCCTATTCAAATGTATTCTTGGAATCAGTATGATGCATGTGGGGGCCATGAATTTCTGAAGGTTTCATTGGAATTTGAAGCAAAGGATTTTATGTCAGTCATGGATCTGCACCGAACTCAGATGAAGCCTGTAGGAGCAATGAGACTGGGTGCAGTTGGAATTTTTAAGTAATCTTTTTTTTACCCTATCAAAATCAACTTTGAGGTCGGAATGACATTTCATTTTTTTTCAATAAAATGCATTTTGTACCTTCCTTTCTGCCTTAGGAGAAAAAAATAGGGGAAAAAATGGAGCACTTGTCCTTACAAAATATTATCAAGTAAGCTTTTATTTAAATAACCTCTAGGAAATCCAAAACACTTCTCAGAAATTCTGGTAACTGCCTGCTGGTGATCTAGTGCCATGGGAGGGAGAATTCCTTCACAGAGGCAGAGTATCCTTAAACCTTCAGAAGACACAAGAAATCAGGGACACAAATTTACCCCTCTAAACTCCTCCCACTGGTGCAGAGCTGCAGGGTCAGGTCACTGCAAGCCACCTACCTTAAACTTGTGCACCTGAAGAAGAGATTAGTTCAATCCCAAGAAGAGCATAGTAACTATACTTCTTCCTGCAGAGACTGACAGCTCTGGTGTCTGATATCAAGCATGGTTAGTTTGCACTAGCACAAGTATCCACCAAAATTCTTAGCTGTGGGAAGTTTTATTGCTTGTGGTTTACTGTGACTCTCATGCTGTTGCCGTATTATTTCCTGGAGAGACTTACAGCTGTGGATGTATTGAAGCAGTTAAAAAAACCTCATGAGAGATTAAAAAAGAAAAAAAAAAAAAAGGAAACAGTAAAGACATAGCTGAACAGTAGACTGGGGAGATGTGCAGAATCCTTTTTCCCTAATTTTATTGGTAGCATATTCTGAAAAAAAAAAACCCAAATACCCAATCTCCCCTGACTGTCACAGAGATCTGGAAGCCTAATTCACTCATCCTGTATTAATTGCCTCCTATTATAATTCTGATATCTTTAGTAGCACTTGAACTTCAGCTTTCAAAAATTGTTCAAAGGAAGAAAAATCAAAGTGAATATTTCTAAGACCTTCACCACTGGAAGGCTGGGCCCTCTTGAAGACTGGAATGGTCTCCCCACTGCTCTCTAGCTCACCACACTTGAGTTTGCAGGAGCTGCAGGACCTCCCTTGCACTGCATTTTCCATTCCCCTTCTACCATCCCAGCTGTGTTTTGACTTTGCTCTTCAGTGCTCAGCCATCCCCACCTCAACTCCCCCTTTGGCTTGAAATCCTAGCAGAACCATGGCAGCAACCTGATTTTATAGTCAGTGCCCCTTCCAGCCATTAAGTCTTCAAGATGGCTGTTAGCATTTGTACTTCAATGCAGAGCATCTCTCTTTGGCTTTCACAGCTGCTCTCTTTATACTTGGTAACAGCTCAGAAGTAATAGCATCTCCTTCCCAATTCTTGAGCCTCTCAACACAAACTTTGCTCTGCAAATGACGTTACAGATTCACACCTTTTTGATACTACATAATAAAACACACTTTGAAATGTAGGCTGAAACTAGCAGAGGTAATATGTCTGCAATTACTGGAAATAACAGCAAGAACCTATACACTTATGAAATTATATTCACTGTTCCCACACCTGTGAGACTGTGCTTGACATGCATTCATCAAAAAATGCCATTAGAGAAGCAATTACAAATCTCCACAGTGAATGAAAAATAGTCTGAGGAGACCAGAAGTGTTTCACAGGGACAGGACTTCACACCATGAGTATGCTCCCTAAAGACAGGGACGCCCCAACATGACCTTTCCTTGGAGAGGGTGCACCAGTGCCACATGGTAAACAGTAATGCCAGACCTGGATCACTATGGTGGACCAAAGTCTTTCACAAGACATTATTGCTTTAGTGCTTTTTTCTCTTCACTTTCAAAAAATAATTTTAATTGGCATGGATCCTGATATGGCAAGTTTAAAAGCTGAAGTCCTCATTTCAGGATTAGCATCTTGTCCAGCTACAAGCAATGATTTCTTTGCACTTTCCAGGAAGCAAGTACTCTGAATTTTCATTTGAGTTCAGAGTGGGAAGCTTCCCTGATTAACGTCAAATAGAAGACCTACAGCTGTTAGACATCTATCAGTAGGCAAAGCAGCAAGAGGTGCCTACTACTCACTCTTATCTGGGAAAAGTTTTCTTCCCCAGCTTTTACCAAAAAAAAAGTCTTTTTTTAGACTTCTGACCTTTCTGAGCCCGTATTCTGGTAAATAATTCTGTGTCCTCTAAGCCAAATAAATTCAGCCTTTTGCCCACACCTGGGCACTGCAGACCACACCGTACAGGAAAGCATCAGATCAATGTGGGGAGCAGTTCAGTGAAAGCACATTGGTGCCAGCACCACTTCTGAGCACAAGGCACCAGACCAAAATGTCCCTGAGGGAACAGAGAAACAGCTACTGCAAGGAAAGGATGCTAACTTTGGGGATGGTAGTGAAGCCACCCCCAGCCTGGAGCTGTGGCAGGCAGAGCTGTGCCAGTCTTCACAGAATTACGGAATGGTGGGGGCTGGAAGAGACCTCTGGGGATCATCTAGTCCAATCCCCCTGCTAAAGAAGGGTCACCCAGAGCAGGTTGCACAGAACAGTGTCCAGGAAGGTTTTTATTCTCTCAGAAGACTCCACAGACTCTCTGATCAGTTTGTTCCAGTGCTCTATTACCCTCAAAGTTTAAAAGTTTCTTCTTGTGTTCAGGTGGAACTTTCTGTGTTCTAGTTTGTGCCCATTGCCACTAGTCCTATCACCAGGCATCACTGAAAAGGGACTGGTGCCATCCTCTTGACACACACACACCATTAATAAGCATTAATAAGATCCCCTCAGTTTTCTCTTTTCCATGCTGAACAGGTGCAGGCCTCTTGGCCTTTCCAGTCCCCTCATCATCTTTGTAGCCTCTGCTGGACCCTTGTAGTCAACCTCCAGTAGCTCTCTGTCTCTCAAATTGAGAAGCCCAGAACTGGACACAGTTCTCCAGGTGCAGCCTCACTAGGGCAGAGTAGAGGGAGGAGAACCTCCCTCAACCTGCTGGTCACACTCTTCCTAATGCATCCCAGGAGACCATTGGCCTTCCTTGCTACAAGAGCACATGCTGGCTCATGGTGAATTTGTGCACCAGGACTCCCAGATCCTTCTCCATTGAGCTGCTTTCCAGCAAGCTAAGTCCAGACTGGCACTGATGCAAGGGGTTATTCCTCCCCAGATTCAGGGCCCTACACTTGCCCTTGTTGATCTTTATTAGGTTTCCCTTCACACAACCCTCCAGCCTGTCCAGGTTTCACTGACACTCTATCCCTTCATACAGATCACTGATTAATATATTGAACAGACTTGAAGAACTGAAAGAGGGCAGCAGGGATTTTTGTTTGCTTGGGACATCTTTGATTTAAATATTTCCTCCATCTGATGAGAAAACTGACTCTTGATCTGCTGGACCAAACGTTAAATGTAAGCCATATAGTCTTCCCTACAGATACATATGAACACACACCTATAAAAAGCAAATAGTTGAAAATGCATTTCTCCTTTCATGAAGTAGAACACAAAACCTACAGCCCACAGGTCATTCAGGCTGTAGCAGCATGGACCAGACGGTGAGGTCACCCAGTCTGAAGTGAGTTTAAGGCAACTGGTGATAGCACCAGCACTATTTTTTGTGAGCAGTTGGGTGTGGAAATGAGGTCTCGCACACGTGCTAGGAGGACCATATGGCACTTAGCGCACCAGATTTCCCAGCTCCAGCCAGGCCTCAGTCTCACACTCTACCTGTCACTCTTCTCAAGATCCACACTGTTGAGGGTCATTTAATCCTCTCAGGGTCACCATAAAATTTGTTTGCAATACTTTTTCCCCAGAAAGGGAGAGCTTTGTGCCATCTCTTGGATCTTTGTTGTTTTTAAAGCTACCAGTCATCTTGAATAGGTTACAATATTTTCCCCTGGGGCTGTATTCTGCACCAGGGAGCTTTTAACCTTTTCCTGGCATAGGGAAGTTCACTCTCCCATCCTAATGCCAATTGCCAGTCATTTCATGGCTTGGCTTCATTCGTTTGATGTCTTCACTCTATAATTTAGTAATAGATAAGCAACAAAATATGAGGCCTTGGGATAGCCAAGAATTGCCTTCCACGTGACCAGGAACCACATATGGAGATCTGTGAGATACCAGTCTCTGCCCCTTAGGTCCCAGACAGCTCCTCTACCATGTTTTCCAGCACCCATGAGACTCTCCCTCTTATTCTGATTTCAAATTCTAGGTTTGCACTCCTGCCTGTAAATAATTCTTAATGAGTTTAATTTCCCAAAGAACCCCATTTCCCTATTTTCCTTTTGTCCAGAGGATAGGGCCAAGCAGGGAGATCCACCCTCTCTGCTGTGTGTTAAAGTCAATAAAATAAAATCCCACAGTATTGCAGAATATTCCACCCTCAGAAGCTGAAAACAGTCTGCATACAGAAACCCACATGTGCTTGTTTCAGAGAAAAATTGCTTGGAAAAAAAGTGTCTCATTTAGAGATGTGACAGTAAAAAGTCTCAGAGAAAGAAAATAAATAAATCTTCAGCATTCAAATCAGTAGAACAATGAGGCCATTGCTCATCATTATTAAGCTAAAGGTAGAGAAGTATTTTAAAACAGGAGCTTTGTTGAATCAGCATTTGTTTTTCTAGCAACATGCACAATTTCTTTAAGGAGGGTTATTTTCAGAGCATGGTATGAAAATAATTATGGAGCACTTTCTAAAGGTTCAGTGATTAAGGCAAGCAGCCAGCTGTTTGCCTGCGCAGCTGATGTTGACCAAAAAGTATCATGTCTACAACTCAAATTACCTTAATAAGATTTCAGATCTCACACAACACTTACATTTCTCTCCTGATCTTTAAGAACAGCTGCAGAAATGATCTTTAGTGTCCTTTCGGATTTCAGTTATGTGCCTATGAAATTAAGTCACATTACTGAAATGCAAACTTTCCCAAGTCCAAAAGGTTTGTCTGACTTCTCTGCAACCTTTGTTCTGTGTACAAAGAGCGATCTTGATTTGATTTGAAAAATTAATCAGTCATTTTTCTTTTCATTGTTAATCCTTCACTGACATCAAATATTGTCATTTTTGATCCTAGCTTCCAGAGCGCATTGTCTGGCTTTAATCAAAAGCATCTGTAATTAGGTTCCAGTTAATTTAGCATAGACTATTTAAAAGTAAAAAATAACCTTGCTCCCTGGTAAAACCCAGCTAAGTTTCTAAGGAGCTAAACAGGGGTAGCTTTGTTTCATATAAACCCTTCCCTTAAAAGCATGAGGATATAATTTATCCTGGGCATTTTAAGGGTGATTTTGTACACAGGAGCACAAAGAGCACAAATGAGCGTGAGAAGCACCACTGCAGTCATATTCTGTCTCTCTCCAAAAACCTGGGTCTGGAGTTCTAAAAGGGATGCTGTCAGTGTTGGCAAGCTTCAAATCCGACCTACTTTTACATTTCATCCTTTACCAAAGCAAATGTTTAAATGTTAGATTTTTTTTTTCTTTCTTAAAGGAAGAGGGAGAAATGTCAATGCATCAGCTCCAAGGTACAGCTGCAGAAAGCAGAGATGCTTTTGGGGTAAACCACAGAGGAAGGTGCTTACACTAAGTCCTGCAGAGAGATGATGCCTCCACCCATTCAAGCCCCATAAGAGACATCCTCACATTCATGCTGGACCCTGGCTCAGTGCCTGATCGGGGGCACCAAAGCAACAACAAGACTACAACCCCACCTTGCTGCTGTTTCACATGAGAAAAGCTCTTTTCAAGGTAATAGAAGGTCAGAGCACACCAGTGCTGGGGAAGATTCACCTTGCCAGCTCCACAGTGGAATGAGAAACTTTGAATCTCATTACTGATACAAAAGACATCCTCAAATTGACACCAGCACAGCCCTCCAAGCTGGAAGGGTTTTTTTTTACAGCTGGCTACATTAGCTGGCTAATAAAAATGCAAAGGATAGGAATCATCCCAAACGCCATCACTGTCCAATGTTACCCATGTAACTCCACATGTACAGCCTGGAGCTAGGAGCTGGTGTCTCGTCACCAGAGTAACAACATCTTCTTCTCCTTAAAATCCTACTTACTTTTTACCTTGCTGCTTGCTGGTCTGAGCTCTCATTCAAAGCACAGGAGGAAATTTCAGTCTCCTCTCCAGACAGGGAAAGTCCAAATTCACATCATCCTTTCCAGAGGGTGTCTCAATCACAGAGCTGCAGGTGAGGACACCCAGAGGCAAAACTGCCCCAGCAAGGTCACAGCAGCAAGGGGACACTACAGATAAGATCAAAATACTCCACAGGTTTCACTGGTGAAAGCCTGTCTGTGCTAGTCATTAAAGACAGTGACCCACTTGGATTATCTTGTAAAAAGCATCCAATTAGTACTTGATGGGTGGAGAGAAGAGTTAAGCATGGCACCAGTTCCTGTAATCTGCCACAGCATTTCAAGTAACTTTTTGGAAATGAACAGGCCTTTACATCCTGCTTTCTGGGATCAGAAACAAAAAATAACCAAGTATAAATTATAAGAAAGCAAGAACCTACAGATCTCAAAAAGAGACTGCCTATAACATCCCTGAACAACAGCCTCCACTCTTACTCTCCTTGCAGGCAATTCACACATTATCCTTGCTTTCCTCACACTGACTACAGTTGTCCCAGCTGCTTTCTCAGGCTTTGGGATTGAGCAAGAAACATTGCTATAAATCTTCAGGTTTTAATAAGGAACTTTGGTGGATTTAATTGAAAATTCTGTTAGCAGTATGAGTAGTTTACCAGCATGTGCTGAATTCAGATTATCTGTAGCACCTCAAAACAGAAGACTTATCACCTGTCATAAAAAGAGCTATTTGAAACAATGGATAATCATACTAAAAAACCCACAACTGGAGACATTTCATAATAATTAACATTACATCCCATTGTCATGCTAAACTTTATCTGAATTTTCCTCAGATCTGCAATCTGGCTAAAGCCAGTCATGCTGGTTGCTGACATACTATTTATAGCTCTGCTGAGAACACTCAATTCCATTCCCTCCCTACAGGACCATGTTTTTAAATTTGTGGGGTCTAAAATTTGTGTTTTATCAAATTGAAACTATTAAACACATCCAAGATTGTTTTGGTTTTTTTTGAGGTTTGGTGAAAGGAAGAAAAAAACAAAGAGGTAGCAACCTTTCCTGACCATTACAATAGCCTGGTGAGTTTATCTTTGCTTGCAGCACTGTACCTTGTAAGGTGCTCATCACAGGATGGAGTGCAGCTCCTACATCTCTCCCCACCCCACAGTGGGCAGCACTGAAGTCTCTGCTCCCCACCAAGGGCTTCCAGGGCCTGCTGCTCATTTCAAATGTGAACTTGGGTACTCACAGGTAAGGCTGGCTGTCCAGCTTCACAGGTACCCACAGAGGTGGAGCAGGGCCTGGATCCTCACAGATAACCAGACCCTGACCAGGGTCTCCTCTGCCTCATGGACATTGTCAAGAGGGAAAGTCCCTCCTCTCAATTTATTTCTAAGGGAATCTAGTTAATACCCCTAAAATTGTTATTTAGGCATATAAAGCACAGAGAAACAGCCAGAGTATTATAGAAATACCACATGGTTTTCATGAGGATAAATTAGCCTTCCCAACTAGTTGGAAATACCTTTTTAGAGTTGTCCAAACACCCACAAGTCCTTGAACCTGCAAAGAAAGTCAATGCCTCTTTTTCTTTTTTCTTTTTTTTTTTTTTAAGAACTTAGACCCTGCTTCTTTGCTGGAAAGAGAAACACCAAGAAAACATACAGGACAGGAAGGGCAGAAACCAATAAAGGGTGTTCCTAAACACAAGCAACAGCATGAAAACTGAAGTGATAAAAGTCAAATGGAAAAATAACGCAAAGGAATTAAAATAAACCAAATATAAGAAAAATAACAATTAAAAAGAAAAGCAGACACAGCCCAGCAGAAAAATCCCAAATAGCTACAGTTGAGCAAAAAATAGCAAGGGGTGTGTGGGAGCGAGAGTTTATATTGAGTTAGCACCTCCCAAAGGCATCATTAAGTCAATTAGTGAAGGCTGGGCAGGCTATGAATAGTGAGGGGTATGGTTGGTTGTTTTGGGATGGGAGATGAGAAAGGTTTTGCCTGAGACAGCAGTGGGTTATGAACTGTTTTGTTCTAAAATTTAGCTAGATCTGTGGAATATTTCCTGGTTTAGTCTTTTATAGCTTTGTGCTTCCTAAGATAAATACATTTTAATTTATTGCTGAAGATGTTTTAATTATTAGTTTTGTTTTGTGGTTTTTTTTTTTTTAGAAAAGAGAAAAATCTTGTTTTGACACCTTAAAAAAACAAAACACTGAAAAAACCCCCAATCAACAACAACAAACAAACAAACAAACAAACAAAAAACACAAAAAAAAACCCCACCAAAACCATCAAACCCAGGGTAGCAGAAGGGAAATCTGCAGCATCTTTCTTTCTGTTCTTGAATTTTAACACCTCTTGTCTTTCTTCCTCAAACTTTGGCTTTTGGCTATATTTCCTGCTGCAGTTTTCAGAAACATTTGAAGTCCTGCAAGGACATCTCTTCAGGTGCAGAGGCTGGGGGGTATGGCAGCTCTCACAGAATCAGTGTGGGAGATGGAAAGCAAAGACTTGTGTCTCTGAAATAACTTATCTGAGAGAAATTATAAGCTCAGACTGTCTGAGAGTATTTGGTAGGCCTGAGGAAGAAGGGGAGGCTAGAGAAGAAAATAAAGAAGGTTCCTTTACCCCCTAGGACATTGTCAACAAAAGGCGTTGTAGTGGCATTGCACTGCTTTTCTCCAAATCTGCCTTGGCAGAAGCACCTTCTAGAGTATCCTAATCTTTATGAAGGCCATATATTTTAGTTCCATGACCTGTATACACCAGAATTTCCTGCTGGAGCTGGAGATCTGTAGAGAAGACCAATGTGTTTTTACATATATATTCATTTACATACCTTAGTGGGTGACAGTCCCAGCACTTATAAGAAACAGTGACTTCATTGGCAGTGTTTCTCCATAGGATTACAAGCTATAAGGAACACACCTGTGACCAGTGGACCAAAGCCAGCTCTTCTTAAGTAAGGAGCTTTGCAAGTGTGACTAGAAGGGCAGGGTTTGCCTATTCTTGTGTCAGAGAACAGCTAGGAGCCATTGGTGTAACATGGTTACAAAAAATCAGACACATTTATGGACCCTCTCAGGGGTGGTATTTTCAGTGGGTATAAAGGACCGTTTGTACAATTTGGGATGTTATGTGAAATTATGGCCACCCAGGTGTAATCACAGGGAAAGGTACAGAGAGGAGCTTGAAAGAGTTTAGCTGCTTATCTGAGCAAAACAAGACCTTCAAGGGACTGTTATTCCTACCCAAGTGTCCTGAGCATGCAAATTTACCGAAGGCTCAAGTATCAAGCTCAGTTTCTCTGGACAGGAACACCAGTTCCCACACACCTACTGTTGGCCAAAAGGCTCACAAGCAGCCTTTGTCTATGGAAGTGCATCCTTGCACCTCCTTGGATAGGTACCGTGGTGTTCGAGTTATCATCTAGAAAAAAAATGGGCAAACAAAGGCTTCTGTGGGCAAATTTTGGTACTTCCAGCTTGGGAACTCACCATGTGATTCTTCTCCACTCCTTTTCTCCTGGTTCTTTGGCAGCTGTCACCAATGTGGGAGTGACCCTTGGGAAGCAGGGGTTGTGGGAGGAGATGTAGGTGCTGGAGTTTCTGTTTAAATCTGAAACTGTGTCTGTCTGAGTCAGTTCCTGTCAGAGGGATGCCCTGGGAGGACGTTAGGGTCATCTACTGAACCTTAGACTGTTTCATGATTTCTCTCTGAGGATGGATCTGACAGTGCTGGTAATGTTTAGACTGAAAGCTCAGTTGTGTTTTGACAGCATCTTTTCCTGGTGTGATGGAGAGGACTATATCCCAAAATTTGTTTTGCCCAGGTTTGTGTTCTTAGCAATATTTAATAATCTGGGGTTGGATGCTCTATAAATAAAGCAAAAGGCTCGTGAGTCTCCTCAAGACAATCTCCTTCCTCTCCTCCTCAATTTAACACAGACTACCTGCAAATCTGAAATTCAAATACATGCATGAGAAAAGAGGAGAGTTTATCCAGAGCACACAGGACTCCTTAGTTCTGCTGCTGCCTCATGGGAGACCAAGGGCTCAGATTTTGGAAACCAGCAACTGATGGGGCTGGGCTCTTTTTGTCTCCATCACATGACTGAAATGAGGGAAAAAGTGAAATAAGCATAAAACCCTAAGAATGTTCCCACAGGCCCAGGACCCACAGGAGTTGCTACATTTCAGAAGTAATAATCATGGTAATTAATGTGAAAAGGAGACTAGGAAAAGCCTTATAGGGACTTACTGATTTAAAAGCAAGGCTGTATCTTTGTATCTTTGCATTACTTACAAGCCATTTTAAACACTATCAATTTAAATAAGTGGATTAATTAAAAAATATACAGTTCAGGTGATTAAAGTGCTCCTTAAAAAATCTTTCATCCCTTGATGTGAAAATAGGGAACAGATTGCTTTGTTTTACAATAAAATCTCTATTGCCACAAACCATTGCTCTGATAAATGAAGGAAACAAGTCATGGGATGAACAAAAAAAGAACAATATAAATATTTTTGGTTTTGGTTTTGGTTTTGTTACAAACCTTACTAGTAATGAAAATTATGTGCATATAACAACAGGAAGAAATAGATTCTTAGGAAGATTTGTACAGCTCTCAAACAGGACATCTAGTGCAAAATCTGCTCTGTGCTGTTCAGAGCAAACATCAAAGCAGGGAGATTTGGGATTGTTTAGTTGTTTTTCATCTAGTTATTTCAGAGAAACTCAGTTAATTTTGAAAAAAAAATACATGGTCATATTTCTTTTATAAAAGAAAAACATGGGGAAAAACCTAAATGGTAGATTATTTATAATCTACAGAAGATTGAGCAATACATGTTTTGTATTTTTAATGTATCACTTCTCCAATATTTGAGCCATTTTTTCTAGATTTCATAATTCAGATGAAGTACAATTCCATTTCACAAAACAAAGTTTGTGAACAAACTAAGTTCATTCCCAATCCTTATTTGTGCAAAAGCCTTTTAAAACATTTTTAGTAATAAGAAAAGAGCCTAAAAATACTAGTAATTTGTTGGCACAGCATAAAGAATGTCAGATGAGTAAGAATCAGACCCCTTACATGAAATGTATCAAAACCAAAAACCTGCTTGTATTATGTGATGACACAAATAATTTTTGAAAATAATGGCCTGATTATATGCATATGTACTGGGTATGACAGGAAATTAACTCCATCTCAGTCAGACCCAGTACAGCATATTTACACGTTAATCTGAGATTCCAAAAAAATGACATTCAAAGTGAAAATCAGGGAAGTCTAAATATTTAATAATTATTTTTTTTTTTATTATGCTATTTGTCATGGTGCGTATTTTTAGTCAAACTTCCTTTGTGCTGCCATCACACAGCCTTGACATGCCTGACAACACAGACTGATTATCATCTCCATTTCTCTGTGTGGCCATTCCCAGTAGGACAGAAGAGGGGCTTTTTTTCCACCTGTGGTTTTGAAATTTGTAGTGAGTTTGGGATGACAAAGAGCAAATAAAAAAGATTTTAATGATGAAAGGATCTTGTGGAGAAATCTGTCAAACACTTTAAATCAATGATGTACACTTCAGAGAGGGTAATTGCCAGACCATGGGTTTGAATAGAGCATTGGCACCAGGTGCTGAACTCACAACCCATCCCGCCAGCCACCTCCAACATGCTTTACTGCTGCAGGGCTGCGATGTATGCCAAGAAGTTGGGGTGAGCCAAGTGTCTGCCTGAGGATGGCTCATTTAACCAAAAGAAAGTCCTTTCCTGCCCACATCCATTCCAATGAAGCATCAGGCACTGAAGACATCCAGCTGCCCTACTCCCTCGGTACCCAGAGCCTCCCAGGGTCTCCCAGGGAACTGCTGGCCTGAAGGATACTGCAGCAACCACCCAGGCCTGCTCAATGCTTTGGGGCCAGCAACCTGGGGCAGCTGCAGCCGGTCTCATTCTGATCCTGCATGGAGCTAAATCTGGAACATGTCCTCTGAGATCAGCGGTGTTTCCCTTGCATAAAGCCAGTGTACAGGAAGGCAGATTATCCCAGACCAGATGTCACTTTCTGCAGCCGCTTCTGGCTCCTGCACAGTGTGGGTAGGAGAATCTGCATCTTTCTCAAGAGTTTATCGGGCTCTTGTGCTTCAACCTAGGGATCCAGGAGAGCTCTATACAATTTCTTGTTTGTCTACCTTATTCTTCATGAACTCAGTCTCATCATTCATAACCATAGGTCTGGCACCTTAAAACATGTTTTGCTAAAATAAAGCTAGAATTCTTCACAGTCCAATTTAGGATACACAGGGATAAAATGAGATTTACAACAAAATGTTGATCATTTTTCATAGTCTTGAGGAGTGAAATTGTTTCATCAAGCAAAAGCCTAAAATTGTTCCTTAAACCACCACAACTATGAAAATCCCTCAGTATTGGGTGTCTTGTGATTAAATAATGAAATGTCAGCACCAGAGTGTGTAGAACAATCCCTTTTAGCCTCTCAGCAAAACATGATCATTGCATTTCATGCATACCATCCAGCTCTGGTGCTGCCCACAGCCTAGACACACAGAGAACTATTTTCTCCTACTGAACAGACTCTCCAGCAGCAGCAAACCACTCTGAGGTCCCAGGTTCCTTCCAGGAGCATCACTCTGTCTCTTCCAGGGGACGTGAGCAAATGAGTCTCATACTGCCCAAAGCCACTATTTGGGCAATTAATCTTTTCTTCCCAAATAAAGGAAAATCTTTCATGGCTCTGCATGAGCATATGATTTTCAAAGCTGGCTGTGTTTAATTCTTAGTGAAACAGAGATGAGATGTATTACTTGTATTGGAGAGTAATTTACAGTCTTGGTCATGTGGTAGGATTTATAGGACACAAGAACAAAAATGCTTTGTTTAAAAACTTTGCCAAGAAAATAAAGTGCATACTGGTTGTTTAGCAGATTTAGTATTTGATTGTCTCCAGTTGCATTTGCCATAGGTAATTTTGTACAGCAGAGGGAGAAAAGATTATTCTTTAAGAACTTCTGGCACAGATCAGAATACACTCACTTGTGAAGGAGCCTTTGAATTTGAAGAGATAAAAGCTTCTTCCTAAACATCTGTGCAGTCAGACCCTGTCACGCACATTATTGTATGAAAAGCAAAAGAGAGAAGGTGATCCAAACATGACTAGATATCATAAAGATTTAGAGATTGCAAATATATTTGCATGTCATTTGCTTACTCTTGGTCCCACTCTAATCAACAGTGTAGCATCTGGACCTGTATTCTTTGGAGACTTTGAAGAGCAAAGCACTTGTATGTTAAATTAACTTCCCTTTTGCTTCAGTTTTGGATATACAAAGACATCAAAATAACATCAGGGATAATAATTGGCTAAAGTACACATAATTTCTCATTGCAGAGACTCCCTAACCACACTGTGCATATGTTTTCCCTAATACATTTTATAGCTACAGCTCTTTGGAGCTCTTTTGAGCAGGTAGACTTTAATTTGGGTGAAAGAGAAATGGAGCAGATATCTGTGCTCCACTATATAGTTAAATTCTGCAGAGATGGAACAGAGGTATAACCAAAGATTCTTGTGCCAGCTGAGAAAAGCAACCTTTACCCATGTTCCTCTGATTCCTGTTGTACTGTGACCATGTGTAAACTCAAAGGAAAAGGAGAAGAACTATTAATTATTCTCCTCTGGCATATGTAGTGTTTCACAGTGGGAATTTAATGCCCAGACATAATATTTTTTTTCTAAACCAGCATGCAAGTAAAAATTCCCAATGCTTTCAATTACTGGACACCTGAGTGAAAAAACGACTGCTTATAGGATTACCAGTGGTGCAGGGTAAATAGCTCGCAGTGACCCGTGGGAACCTCGGAGACATTCCAGGAGCTGATTTCTGCGACATGAGCAGGAACGTGCAGTCGGTGCTGGGTGGCCGGGGTCCTGCTCGTCATACCATAAGTTCCTCTGTGATCTGTGTTAGATTATACTTAGATGATATCCTGCATGGCAGGGGCGTTGAACTCAAAGATCTCCAAGGTTCCTCTCAACCCTTAATACTCTGTGATTCTGTGATTTTGTGATACCAGGGCAAGCTGGGCAATTGTAGCTGCTGATTCTATCAGGCATGGAGGATTGCATAGTGCAAGAGTGTCTGCGTCTAGAATGGGTGGGAATGAGCCCAGAAACACTGGTGATGATACAAGTCCCATTAATTTCCTGGGGACAGGATTGGATGGCTGTTACCCTGCATTATTTCAAGGAAGATACTGCATCTTCAATCTGCCACTGAAGGAGACAACCTTAAGTTGTCTCTTGTGCTTATAAATATAGCAGTATGACCCCCAGAAATCTCATGTGATGTGATAATATGTTGCTGGTTCTGGGAAGCATAGCAGGTCTCCATACGTGAATGAGCAGCTCAGTCACACAGCATAAATGTCAGGCTATGCCAGTCATGGTGCTCCTTTGGAGTGATTTTGTATGTCATGATACAGAACTATGTAAAACAATCCAGTTATCATTCATCCAAGATAAGTGGCATGATTATAGTGATCACATATAACATACGAGAGCTATCAAAAGGCAGATTACAACACAGCACACACAGTTAAGGCTCTCTGGCTTTATATGGATGGGAGGTACCTGTGTTTTTTTTTTGCTTCCCAGTGCATAGAGCATGGCTTAAAGCCCAGAGAAGAAAGGATCTTTTGGATGGGCTTATGTCTTTATAGTTTAGATATAAGAATGAGGACTGATCGTGCAATTGAATATACCCTCAAATGTTTGCATCACAAGGAAAAGTATCATTGATGCTCAGCTGGGGCAGAATGGGCAGAGAGCTCTCTCTGCCTGCCACCTTGTGCTGTCTGAGACTAGAGAATTTATCAAGTGTGAGCCCCAAGTATGGTTTGGGCATTTGGGTTTGCCTTTCATTCAAGATTTGTATAATGCTTGGTGCAATATGTTCCCAAGGGAGGTGCAGTGAGGTCTCTGTGATGCAGTACCTGGTGGGTGCAGAAGATGGGAAAGATGCAGCTCACCTGCTTCATCTTTCTCAGCGTGTAACTGGCAGAAGAAATGTCAGCAGAGTGGAGAAACCTTTACAGCCTTCAGTCCCATATCTCCATCCAAAAGATGATAAAAAATAGCTTTTATGTTTAGTCACAAAGACTAAAAAAAAAAAGACATCAGAGTGTCCTAAGAAATAACAAAAAAAGTAACTAGATGAATGACACACAGTCAATAATTGAAATCCATAACAGGTAATCTCAGCTGTTACAGAGTTTTCAATGGTCACCATCAAATAAAACACCTGAAAATAACACAAATCCCTAAGTAAAAAATGTTTTTTGAAAATCACTTGCACTGGGAGGATGCACGGTACTGGCAGCTGAGGGGCAGCAGAGCTGCTGTACATAATCTTCTTCTTTCCAAACCTCCCTAGTGCCAAAAAGCTGCTTGCTATCCTCAGGTAGTTAGATGCCTTAGGGGTTTAACTGTAATTACAGGTCTAAAATCTGTGTTCATGAAAGCTGTGATTATCAGTCTGTAAACTTTTCTAATTCCTTCATCCTGTATTAGGCTGTAGCAGGTAGCTTGGACTATGCCTTACATTTACAGGCTTTCTCAGTCTGCTTTTCAAGGCTCCTTCTGCACCTCTTTCTTCAGTTTTCCTCTCACAAAATGCAGGCTTTTCATGAGTAACAGTCTGAGGCAGAATAACTCACGCCTGTTTTATTACAGGATAACCTGAGTTCTTAACCTCACACCAGGGAGAGTCATGTCTCTGTGTTTAATACATGGGGTACTTCTTGTTATCACTCTGTAGGTAGAAATATCCTTTCACAAGCATAATCCGTATTCCCTCGCAACCATATTCAGCAATCAAGAATTTGACTAGCTCTTAGTGTTTCCGAAATGGATGGCATAATTAACTGATTTAAAGCCTGCTGTAATCAGGAGTGAACAGTCAATGAATATTCAAGCTGTTCTCATTGTTAGGGGTGATAAAGAAATGCCTTCTCTTTAGGTGGGTTATTTTTTATTGTCTAAAGAGTCATCCAGAAGATGGTGCCACAGTTCTGCCTGTGAAATGAATGCCAGCCCAGAAGAGAGTCCTTGCATTGAAATTAATACTTCATAGAAATTTAAGAGCAAACTTATTTTCAAGGGAGGTTAGGAGCTCAAAACCTGACATTTAGTCAGTGTTAAGGCTCTTATTGTAAACTAGGGCAGTGTATCTTCATTGCTTTTGCTCTATGTCACTTCAGGCAAGGTCAGTCGGCACAACAAGGAAGAGAAAACCCATCACATCTCCCCATTCCCTTCTGAACAAGGGAGAAATCTCTAGATATTTGTTAAACTGCTCTTTCTGGGTAGTGGCAAGCCATCAAAAATAATAAATAAGATGAGGACAAAATAAGACTCTCTGGACGCTTTATGAGGCTTCAGTGAAAGTAAGAATTGCAGCATAAATCGAGTGCATAGCTGTTTCTTTTGTTTAAGGAAGGGAGGCATTTCTGAGGCTTTGTGTCACTGAAGAGAATGATGATGTCAAGCCTGTAGATCCTTGTAATCAGATTAAACAATCTGATTTCCATTTCACAAAGCTTTGCACTAGCATAGAAGGAAAAAATGAAAACTGAGATTGGTATGAAGGAAAATCTTTGCTCCTACCAAAAGTGGGCATTTAATATTTTCTTCCATTACAATTTTCTGTTGTCTGAGGTCTCTTCTCTGTAGCTCAAGCAATTTGTCATCCGATTAGTCTGATGAAGCATAGAGAAGTCATTTGAACTGTAAATTTTCTTCAGGCAAAATAAAATGCAAACAAGAAGAGCTTCCTGTGCCTGCCAAAGTGATGATACTCAGAATACAAATAAGAAAAAGCCATGCTGACAGCATAAGCTATTTTTATATTCTGTCATTGGCTCCCGGGCATGACAGTTTGAACAGGACTGCATCTGTATTCCCAAACCCAAATAAACCATGTAGTCTTAAGTGAAGCTCGTGTCTTACAGAATAGCTGTTTAATCACAGTGAAAGGATACATTGCAGGAAGGATGAATCATGATGTTGATTCACACTCAAGCTGTATGTTTACTGTTCGGATCAGCCTGGACACAACAGCTAAAGAAAGAAGGGTTCCCTGCCACTGACAGGAGAAGCACTGTGCCACGCAGGAGAAGCCAGAAGGGACTTCTGTGCTGGCAGAAGGAGCTGAGGGCACATCACATTGCAGTTCAGTCCCGGAACTTTCAGGAGCTCACATTGACACCTGGCTTGTGGTGTCTGGGCATGTGCAGGACATGGGTCCTCTGCCACTCTCCCGTTGTGACTTCTCAGCTTCCCAGAGTGGCTGGTTTTATTGCCTAAAGGTTATCCCCTGGGTAAAAGCTCACTGTAGGACAGCCTTCACTTGGATGCTCTGAATATAAAGGGTGTTAAATTCTGAGGGTGAAGAGGGATGCTAGGCTAGGTTTGTCCTTTCCCACAGCCCTAACTTCTCTCAACCTCACCCTCACGTGGCTCCTCTGTGAAAAGCAGCTGTGGCCTCATTCCTGTCTTTAAAACCTAAGGCATTTAGAAAAAAAAACCCAAACAAACCAACCTTTTTTTCAACACTCTTAAGCTGATGAGTTATTGTACAGACATATGTCATGTACTCATTACCTGCCAGGATATGCTTAACCACTCTCGCTAATTGCAATAACATCTCTTTCTTATATACCATTTGCTATCGCTGGACCTCAAAGCCTTTTGGGAGGTCAATAGCATTAGCAACAAGCAACGTTTCCCACAGAAAGCAGAGCTGAAAGGAGCACTAATAGGACTGTAGCTAGCAAATGGACCGTGCAGTCACCAGAGGCCTTGATCCTGCAAGTTGCTCCAAAATAATCCTCTGGAAAATGTTATCGGAGCAATAGGAGACTTTTGTGATGCAAAGTCACTGCTGCTTATGGATTTCTGGAAAGTAATCTTTCTTTCTCTAGATGAGCATCAAAGGGGGACTTGTGCCAAGCCAGGGAGTGTTTTAGTCTCCAGGCACTATTAATTCACCACCATACAATATTATTTAAGTAATGCTATTACTTCTCACCTCCTGAATTAGAAGATGACTGATCTCTACAACAAATCACTTTGCAAAGCCAAGACCTTGCCTGAGTTTACCCAGACAGTCCCACAGCACTTTACATTTCAGGAAACCATCCTTGTCTGCCTCAGCAGAGCTTGGGGCATCTTCCTGATGGATTTGAAATCAGCAGCCATCCAAACTGAACAAACCCTCCTGGTCACTTAAACTGGGGGCAATAGCCAAGCCTATCATTAAGTTTAAATGTAGTCCTCTTACATAGGAAAGTGGCTGAAGGCTCTGCCTCTCTCCTTGCTGTCTCTGGCATTTGCTTGTCTGACTGCTCAGCAGCTGCTTGGGCCATGTGGTTTTCTGGCAACTGCGGGATGCTCAGTCAAGCAGTGACTTGAGTGGCACCAACGGCCACGTCGTGAAGGGATGATTGATAACCTGATCAGAGCCACAACTATGTTTCCACCCACGCTCACTGCCAGTCCCTTTCAAGAGCAAGACGCCTCTCTGCCATGCTTTGCTTTTGATGAGTGAGTACAGCAAAACATGCGGCGAGATGAGTCCATCAGGCTTTTTACAGCTTTGGACAAGCCTGACTATGACTTTATCTCAACTTTTCTTCAAAGCAGCTGAGTATGTTCAGGGTTGCCCCTAGCATGTCCCAAAGCTAGGAGCAATCTGACAAACTGTCTGCTATCTGAGATGCCCAGGATGGATACCAGCCTGGATATAAAAGACTATAAAAAGCCTTATCTGATGAGGATGTGGAAGGGGCAAGACATAAATCCTGTGTCTTGAATGAGGGACCCAAACCTGAGTACTCTAATGTCAGTGCCCTCCAGGGCCAAGAAACCTTGTAAAAAGTAGCAGAAGTGGATGATTCCTATTAAAACCTTACATTTTGAGAAAATGGGGTTTCTTGGTAGGAAAGAAGTTAATAAAAGTTGAGGGGTTTCATTAATTATTTTTATTTTACTTTTTGTATTGGCAATTTCTCTGCAGGACCAGGTGAGAAGCTGGGAATTAGACAGATCCTTGCTGGCTCTGGAGACTGGGAAGATCTTGCAGTAAGGAGATGTCAATGTTGTGGTGACTTAGCCAGCAGCATGGTGAGGGCTTGTGGAAGAGCTCTGAACTGTAAATCTGTTCTTGCTGAAATCTACCTTACTCAGGTTTGAAAAAAGGGGAAAAATAATACCCATATTATTAACATTTACTTTTGTCTTTTTCATTAGGACTTCACCCTGCAGGAGAAAAAAAGGAAGGCAGAGCTAACGTCATGGATAAAATTGAAGCCCAAACCTGATTTTCATGCTCTATTTAATACAGTAGATCAGAGGTTTTTGTCTGAGATCCTTGGGAATGTAAAGAACAGTGAGATTGTTAGAACAAAGCAGAAGTTGCATATTTTCTCCTGCCTCAACACAAAATTCAGCTGTTTTCTCAGACTAAACTAAGTCCTTGTTCAAAATCTGACCTCAGGAATGAAGGTCCTAAGGGCTGGCTGAGAATTTGACCCTGGAATGCCTTACAAAGACAACAGCCAGTTGTGGCTGGGCTGGAAAGCAATCACTTTCCCCTGCACTTGAGGTTATATCACCTGGGGTGCTGCAAGAGCTTGTATCTGTTGAATACACCAGGGGACAGCTCAGGTCATCTGGATATGCCCTGGCTGGGTGGGTGTGCTGTGAGCATCAGGCACCTGCCACAGCCACGATTTGGTGCAGGAGTAGCCAGGGACACTTTGTAGAGCTGCCAGCAGTGGCCAGGCATTGTAGCAATGCAGAGGGGAAGCACCCATGCTCAACACCCTCTTGGCACCTCCCTTCTTTACCCAAATGCACCCAGAACCAAGGTCCCTGCTTTCTCCCTCCAGGCAAGTGCTTTCCCCAGCGAAGCTATTGTTTTTTGGCTGCTATTTCAGACACGTGGTAACTTACTGGCACAGGGGCTAGGAGTATGCGTCCGCTTGTTTTCTCTTTCCAGGATCCAGCTGGGTGCCTTGGGGGCGTTAGAAATCCTCTAACACAAAATTAAACTGAAAATCCCAGCTCCCAGTGAGAGGGCTGTGTTTCTAGCCCAAGCTTTGTCTTTCAGGGAAAATGGCCTCACTTACTTAGCAAGTTATCTGTGTGAGTGTGTAGGCTCTGTGCCAGGAACACTATCATATTGCTATCAGCTGTGTGCTGAATTAGTCACTATTCAGTGACCTTTCAGCAGATTATTGGAATTATATTGAATTTCAGTGGTGGTTGCTGGAGCTGGCATTGCTTTCAGGCCTGCACTCTCTGCCCTCCATTACATCTCTGATCCGGCTGGCACATGCTGTTGAAGCCACAGCAACAGGAAGAGTCCTTTTAGCTGGGTGGCTGGTGTGATGACATTCCATATGTGTGACCCATCAGAAAAGCTCTGCTTTGAATCCAAAACTGTCATGATCAGTATTCAACAGAAGAGAGGGTTTTTTTGGTTTTCGGTAGCAGAGGTGAAGGTTTCGACTGGTGGGATGTTTCATTCTGGGGATCTCCAGCTGGAGATGAAGCTGCTTTCCCAGATGGGCAGGGCCCTTCCAGTGATACCAAGGAGCCCATTTCATTGCTGACATATGAGTGTATGGAGAAGGGACCGTAGCACATGAGCCACAGCAAGGGCTGCTGGAAACTTTTCTCCTGTGCAAGAGTCTCGCAGACTTTCTCATGACTTTCTGTCCTGTGGAGAGTTCTTGAGTGTACTTGCAATAGAGCTGAGCTGGATGACAGCAGAGCCCCTTCTCTACCCTTCCCTACCTGTGTAGGTAATCTTAGAAATCAGAACATCAAGCATTTCAACCATTTGTGGATTCATTACCAGCCCTAGGATTCATAACTCTGGACAATACCAGTAACAGCATAATTTCATATCTTTACTGCTGCACAATGTTCCATTTCTGAAATGTACACTTGATGTTTCTAAGCCTGTAGTTCATGTGATGGGTGATCTATCTAATATTTCAAAATTCATGTTGTACTAAGTTTTCAATAGAGGGAAGCTGTATTTTCAAGGTTGCACTTGTGCCCCTGCTTGGATTGTGCTGGGGAAAGACACAGGAAATGTGGTGGTATGCAGTCTGTATTGACCTAAAACCAACCCTATTGACTTTCACCAAGATAGTATCATTTGCAACCCACTTGCATGTCACAGAAGGTAGTTGTACATCTGTGTGAGGCACAGACACGTACTAGAATCTTAGTTACATTTCTAAACATTACACCAATTGCACGTATATTATACTAGACCCTTACAAACATTACAACATTTTCAGTGAAGAGCAGCTATTATAAATATTGGTAGTCAGAAAAAACGAATTAGTACTTCTTAAATTAACTGAACTTACGTTGTGAAGAAAGTAACCATTTCTAAGCCTCCCCTTCAGCACCTTTAAATCGGTGCTGCTAAAAATGGCCAGAACTGTTTCTTTGTACAAGCGCATAACATCGGTAACTCTGATTGTAGCAGGACGACAGGATGATGGAATCCCTAAATATTTAATTTTCCAGTGCAGCTAATTTAATTGCATTTTCCTGCAATTTGCTGAGCTACCACTTGATGGGGCCGAACGTCTCCTTTTGCGCTGCCTTGTGTTCCCACGTCCGGGGCGGGAGCGCCGGAGGCGGCGATGGGACCGGGGATGGGGCCGGGCCGCTCCGCCGCAGCTCAGCCGACCTCCCTTCCTTGGAATACACCACTCTACTGGGATTCTGTCCTTCCTTCCCAAATCTCACTATGCTTGTTTTGCTTCCTCCCGTGCTAATTTATGGTTGCAGCAAAAAATTTGCTCTCTAAACTCCTCTGCTTTGCCTAAGGAAAAAAATAGTGGTAATATTCCCACAGCTAATGACAAATCATAGAAGCATTTTGGTTGGAAAAGACCTTTAAGATCATCGAGTCCAATCATTAAACCAAGACAGAAAAGTCTACCAGTAAACCACGTAGAGTTAGTTTTCTCACCTTACATTGAGATTACCCCCTTTGGGATGCTTTTCTGCCACTCCAGTACCAACTCAGTATCAGGAGGGTTGGGGGGTTATTTTCTCAATTCAGAAACAGTCTGAGTTCTTTCAATCCTTTGTTTTCTGCTGAAAGAGATGAATAGGCTGAAGAAAAGATACAATGACTCTTGGAAGTACCTCTGTCTGAGCTGGTAGATGAGTCTGAGGCTAAATGAGACATACTCAGTAAAAAGTTAATCTTTCTTTATCTGTGCTCTAACCTAAAATCTCCATGGCTGATCTGGCAAGTATTTGAAAGTCATATGTTATGTTAATGAAGAATAACCATCTGAGGACTTGAAGGACAAAAGAATTTATGCCAGTGTCTGTGCATAGGTGGGGTGTGCAGGCTTTGGAAGAGGGACTGATTTTCACACTTTCAGCATCTCCATGCTCCTGAGTTACCACATTGTGCAGCATTCATGGTTTGGTTGAGGAGGAGGGCTTCAAAATTCCCGCTCATTACTTGGCATCGCTTTTGGAGTGCACCACCCAACTGGGCCAACAGCGCTATCTTAATACTTTGCTGTCTGTAAAGAAACTCCCTTATATTGTGCAAACATGCCGTATGCTGGCAGGCAAAGGAGTGGTGCTAAATTGCATCAACTCTGAATATGAGCTTAAACATAGAACTCTTTTTATAACACCAGAACCATTTTTATGTGATGAACACAGAGAATGCAGCTCATTACCAGCTCATGGAAGGAACCAGGCAGGATGGCAACAGCACCACTGGATCAAGGGACCACAGCTTGATAGGGATGTGCTAAACATAAGCTTTTTCCTCCCTTACATGATCACAGCTACTTGCAGCCAAGTACTTCTAATTGCTTCCACCAAAGTTTATTATTGTGAACTACTCATCAGTGAATTTCACTAAAGCCTCCAAGGATCTGGAGAAAAGCGGCATTAAAGAGGTTGTCATCTCTGTCAGTCAAATACAGTAGCTGATTTGTAAATGAAGAGAAGTGTGGCAGGTTTAACAGGCTTGGACATCTACAGATTGCTCACTGATGATGTCCCCTGGGGATATTATTGGTTATGATAGTTAAGAAAGGACTCGTGAAAGCCAGGCGATGATTTTTAAAAGTGAGATAAAGGTGAGAAATCAGCATCTTTTTAGCACAATATCAGGCTAAAGAGATGGTAATGGGGGTGTTCCTCAAACAGGCTTGATCCTGTCTCATCTATTCACAGCCTTTGCATACAGTGTGTGCTAATGAAGTTTAGCAAGGAAAGAAAGCTGGAGGCATTTTCACCACAGAGATTATCTGACCACTGGGGAATAAATATGGAATGCAATTCAGTAGAACCAAAGCACCAGGTAATGCACTTAATGAGCACTTCTGCTGTAAGTCCAGGGCTTATTATTTGGAAATGATTGCTCTCTATCTATCTGTTGCTAACAGACTGAGAGACACGAAGTATTGGATCAGGGAAACGGGATCCAAGGATGTATCAGCAGAGAGCTGCTTCTAATGCTAACATGGACCTAACAAGGCACTGGTTAGCTCTCATCTCAAACAAAAAGGTCCTGAATTGGACTATTAGGGTGCTGGGGGCATATGAGAGGGGTCTGTGAGAGCCTGGCTGCTTTAGCTAAGCAAAACCAAGCCTGTGTGCAGTGCTCGCTCAAGGGTAGCACCACAGCCAGCAGCCCCTAACGCAAGTGGCACAGTGCCCATGGGACCTGCTCAGCTCAGAGCACGGCTTCTTGCCTCAGCAGGTCATGTAGGTGGTGACAGAGCACGGCACAGCATGGCATGACACCTTTACACCTTTTGTGCCTCACAAGCACACCTCTGAGGGATGCTGAGACTTGAAGGCTTTACTGGCCATGGTTCTGAATGTTCAACAGGGATGCTCCTGGAAGCTTGTCGGCACTGGGACAGGGGGAATGGGAAATTAAGACAATTGGAAAGTATAAGATTAGGTTCAAAAGAACAATAATATTTGGTTGATTAACTTTCTGGGACAGCGAGATTGCTGCAGCTGAAGGGGCAGAGCGAGTGCCTTTTCCAGACTGCTCTGCTGCATCCCCAGGTGACCAGGAGGCTGTTGGGACTGCAGACGCCTATTGCGTTTGCAGCTGAGATTATTGCTTTGCTCTGCTGGTCCCTTTGTGTCTCCTCTCCCTTCAAATCATGGACTGAGGCGGGAAAAGCTCTGCAGAGAGGTGAGCACTGCTGCAGGTTTGCATCCAGCTTGCAGAGCAGTGCCTGGGGGACTCAAAAAGCCAAAGCCCTGTGATGATGCTGCTGCGTCTGCTTCTTCCTCCTCATACTCCTCCTTACTGTGCAGGCAGCTCTCATTGAGCAGGAGGGATGCAGGGAGCCTGAGATCAAGGACGGATGGTGCTGCCAGCAGAGCTGGAGAGCTCTTATCAGTGCAACACAGCACCCAGCCATCCATATTAATTTCATCCCCAGTCATTTTGATTTTTTAGAGAGCTAGCAGAGGGCTCTTCCTTTGAACGAAAGACTTAATATGTTTTTTCCATTTCCTCTTTCAAAATTGCTACAGAAACTAAGGATTTTCCCACATATTTTATATAAACAGTGATTTGCTTAGTACCATGTCCAAGGCTGGCCTGATATTTTGCAAGGTAATTGTTATTAACCATGTTATTCCAGGGAAGGGATGCAGGGTGCATGGCCATTGAATGAGTTCCAGGTCTCCAACTGGCTTGTAATACTTTGGAGGCAGCACACCCAGACCAAGGGGGTGTCTGGGGAGAGAGAAGTGAGACTTAAAACATAGAAAATCTCATAACACTTACCATCAGGGGAACATATAGGCCTTCCAGAGTGTTTAATGAAAAAGGCTCTATTATCATCCCTACATCTAAATTAAATAGATTTAGAAACATCAAAAAATACATCAACTTCATAGAAGCTTCTGTGAGCCTCCCTGCACCCCTGTCATCAAGTTTGTCAGTGCTGGTGGGCTCCCTTAGTTGCCTGCAAACACTTTTCATCCTTCAAAGAGTTTCTAAAGTGCCCATCAAGCTCTCATGGCTCAGAAAGCTCATGAAATTTCAGACAGAAGCGCTCAACAGCAGGATTGGAAAGCAAAAGAGAAGAGCATCAAGCTTGGCTCTTTCTCCAAGTGCCCCAGTAGGGATTGTCCCTGTTTTTCTCCTCATGGCAATCCAACACACAGCTGGAGAAGACCTTTCTTGCCAACAAGGATGCATCATTTTGTATAGTGCCCTGTAAAGGCAGAAAATGGCAGCACAAAAGAGCACCTTCCCAAGTCTCTGGCATGGTGGGCAACTTGGCTTTGGAAGACCTGGTGCTGTACTCCAGGAGATATTAATTACAGCCACTGCCACTAGATCCTGCACTTGACTATGCTAAGCTATGGGCAAGGCATAAAGCCAACCATCACAGACCAGCCCTGCATGGCTGATGCCAGTTAGGGGTGTATTGTCTTCTTAACATGGGGCTCTTTTTTTTTTTATGTGCTTTTGCTGATTATTAGAATATTGAGGCATGCATTTTGAAGTCTATTTGCAGGAATATAACAATTGGATATTTGTTGTTACCTACAGCACTAAGTCATTGATTTCAACAGCAGCTGAGCATAAAATGACAGTGGAATATTTTTAGAACTTTCTATATAAATACCATTCAGATCTCCACACACTGTCCAACTATTTGTAGCAATGGTGTGTTGAGCTTAATGAAGTGAGAGGTTCATGCACTAATGCATGAATAGTTTGCACAAACTTTCCTGCCCCCATCCTAGGAGCTGGGATCCAGAGAATTTACTTCAGCTTGGCCATGATTTCAGGGCTTTAAGACTTTCATACAGGAATACAATTTTTTTAAATGAAGCATTGCTAGAAAGTCAAAGGAACATGAGCACATACCTAGTTTAAAAACTGCTTGGGTTAATCAATCGTATGTGTACAAAAATAGCAGCAGCATGACCTACTTCCCCACTCCTTTTTTATTTGTGTTTCCTCCTGCTCCCTCATCTGTCAGGAACCACCTCTTGACACTTGTCAGCTCTTTGGAGCAGTTCCCTTGCTCTCTGTTTTAGACGAAAATGCTGTGAGATCCTACCTGCAAATAAAGCCCTTTTTTCATGGAAATCTGCCAGAATTTCCTAGAAAATGTTTCTGCGCCTCCAGCCAAGGATGCTGCCTGAGATAGGAATGCAGAAATGGCTCCGAGTCAGAGCACTGCAGAGGTTTGTGCTGGACGTGTACTTGGGAAAGCCAGTTGTCCACCTCTTCTGAGCTTCTTGTAGGAGATTGTTGTCTTTGTGGAAAGTGTTGTTGCCAAACAGCTTCTTGTGCATTGATTCATAGATTCATAGATTCATAGATATTAGGGGTTGGAAGGGACCTAGAAGATCATCTAGTCCAACCCCCCTG
>JAOEGS010014434.1:31220-47345 GCA_025447755.1 Corythornis vintsioides
TATATTATTAAAATATATATTATTAAATATATATTATTATATTATTTAATATATATTATTAAAAAAAACACCCTTCTAATTTATTTTGGGTTAGTTGGTTTTTTTTTCTTGCATGTCTCTGCTTTTCTTTTCCTAAAGTACTTTTTTTTTTTCACTTCTTATTCCTAGAAATTACAATGGATAGCTGCTATGTTATGACTGGACAGTGTTGTTTGATTAGTTTTTAGATTCATGGTATTTTAAGAGGTCTGCATTTAAACCAGGTGTTTAAAATGCACAGGCCTCTCCTCAGACTTGCTCTGTGCTCCATTTTCCCACAACTCTTGAAAGAGCCAAGACGGTCTGAGATGCCTATAGAGAGATTATTTGTGAGTCCCTTTGTGAGTCTGCAGGTGAAAATGAGCCGATTTCATCTGAAAGCCTGAGAGTCTGGGAGCAGCTTCAGCTCTGGCTAAGGCTCATGCTAATGGATGGCTCACCCTCATTTACAAGCTGAGATAGCCAATATTAGCAGCATTTTATAAAACCAGAATACAGCAGATGCTTTGTAATCCACAGGAGAAGAAAAAAAAATGTGTTCCAGAGGCTGAATTTCACTGTTCGTCTCTGACCAAGTTTGCATCTTCATGGGAGACAGAATTTCAGTCCCTGAAGGGGACAGTCATGGGGCTGCTGCTCTGGTGATGCTCACAGATTTGCACAGTTTGTATCTCACCACTGGTGGCTGCCATATCCCCCAGAGCAGCAATTCTGGCTGCTTATCATCTCTGCTTTAATCACCCTGCGACATTAGAGGCATTATTAATATCCATGCACCCAGACGGCTCCCAGCAGCCATCTCCAGCTTCCCATCGAAGCCTCTTGTTCAGACCAACTGACTGCACTGGGTATTATCTCACAGACACAAGAGAACCAGGGAGACACAGCAGATGCGTTCCAGCAGCAAACACCCAGGTTGCAGGCTACTGAAGTCCATGCAAACACTGCATTTACTGGCAATAATATTTGTATGGGTCTTTAAGTACAATAATTACTGAAAAAAACCCCAGGGATTTTCATTCCAGGACCACATTTTGCATGTGATTCAGACTCTCTCTAATCTGATTCATATTTTATTTATTTATCTGAAAGAGAAAAGTGAGGGAGGAGGGTGTGTGAGAGTGGGTGGTGTGACACAAGGGTCAGGCTGCAGGACACTGCTCTGTGCCCTTGCCCTGAGCATCACAGGCAGCCTGTCTCCCAGACAAGATGCCTGTCTGATGGACCATGTGCCTCCGTCATTTCAAGGCAACACAGCGAGTCTCATGGCAGGGCAAATCTGAGCAGATGGGGAATCTTACATCTGAATTTCAGGAGAAATGTAAAGTTAGCTGTGCCTTATAACATGCAAACTGGGTTCTCTTTAATCTTCTAGATAGCACTTGTGAGCAAGAGATGCTTTGGCTGTACACTGAAAAACGTCTTCTTTCTCACACTTATATTTGTGAAACGGTTTGCCTTAATTTCAGTTGGATGTACAGTTTGCAAACTCTTATCAGTAGATGTATCTATTTTGCCAGAAAAACTCTTGTTTTGATTTTAAACCACTTGTAAAAATTGTGAAGCAGAGCTCTGCACTCTGAAGATACAACCCACCTGTTAGGTCTTATTAGGTACTTGTTTTTCTGAATCATCAGGTCTTCTAGCTCTCAGAATCATAGAGTTACAGAATGGTGGAGGCTGGAAGAGACCTCTGGGGATCATCTAGTCCAACCCTCCTGCTAAAGCAGGGTCACCCAGAGCAGGTTGCCCAGGATTGTGTTCGGTCAGGTTTTTAATCTCTCCAGAGAAGGAGATTCCACAACCTCTCTGGGCAGCCTGTTCCAAGGCTCCATCACCCTCACAGTAAAGATGGCTTTCCTTATGTTTAGGTGGAACTTCCTGTGTTCCCGTTTGTGCCCCCTGCCTCTTGTCCTATCACTGGGCACCACTAAACAGACAATAGCCCCAGCTTGCTGATGCTTATAAGCATTGGTAAAATCCCCTCTCTGTCTTCTCCAGGCTGAACAGCTCCAGGTCTCAGCTTTTCCTCGTAAGAGAGGAAAAGTCCCCTCAGCATCTTTGTGGCCTCTGCTGGACTCTTTCCAGTATGTTTACATTTAAATTTATGGATTACAAGACTTCCAGTCAATGTATCTGATCTCATATTTTAAGTTCTTCTACTCATACAGCTATTAATGCTGCAGTTTGCATTTGAACCACCTTAGCGTTGCTCCGGTAGTTTTCTGTCTCTTTTTGCCATGCTTGGAAAACAAACCTGCAGATAACAGGATACTTTCCTAATTGACAGTTGACATCTCCCCTCTCTGACTTTTTGCTTTGGATCAATTTGTTCACTGTTTTCATCTGTGCAGTTAATTATCTTATGAGTTGTTATGATAATTGAAGTCCCTGTTCTGATAGTATTTCTTGGCAATGCTGAAGATAAGGACACAAGTGCACATGATGTTCTGTAGATAAAGCCCATTTTCCTGCCATCTCTGTCACTGCTGTCCCCACTCCAGCTGCCAGCACTGGCCTCGTCTCAGCAGGAGCTGGTACGCACAAGTGGAGTTGCTGATTCCCCAAAGAAGAAGGGGTGCACCATATCTAAACACACTTCTCATCATTCTCTTGGGTCTGGAAATAGAAAAGGTCTTCAGGGCAGGGAAGTTTTAAGGTGAAAGAACACCATTGCATAAGATATTAACATGGTTGAAAATGATCATGTGCTTAAATAATTACAAATTTTTAAAAGTTATCTTTAGTTTAAAATATATCTGAGGAGAAGGAACCATCCATTTTGGAAAGGGTCATGATTTCCATCCCCGAAGACATGTACATTGGAAAAAAACCTCCAGGAAGTGTGGGAATATATGCAATGCACCAAACCTCCTCATATTTCAAAAAATATTTGCATTTAGACATTATACTTCTCTAAATGACATGCCTTCAGATTTTCATTTCTGTAACCTACCCACAAAACATACCATGAGACAGGGGGACACTAGAGACTTTAGATAACAGATCTTTGTACTTTATTATATTCTTGCAGATCAAACCACTCTGACTTGGACCTGCACATTCAATATATCAAGTCCATCATGAAGCAGGCTCCTGCCCTGTCAGGGCCCAGCAGATGCTTAGAGGAAAAGTCAAGCAGCCTTTGAGTGCTGCTGGTGGGATAAGGAGTGTGGGTGGGCAGCTCCCAGCCCTGCCTGCAGTGTAGCTCCCGCCTCCCTCCTCTCCCAGCCCGGCCTTGAGGATATTTAGGTAGTGCTGAGGAGCATGAAAAATATTTCCCAGACTTGTTCAGCCCTGTGCACTGGTAACACAACTGTAAGCACTTGTCTCCCAGACTTTATTAAGAAGTTTCCTAAAATCTGTTTGCAGCATCCCATCATTAGATATAACTAACAAGTGTGCTGTGGACAGGGGCAACTGCTCAGATCAAAGCTATAACGATTAATTTATTTTTTTTCTGTTGGAAGCAACAACAATCTCCAGAACTCCCTTGAGTCATTCTATATTTACTAAATAGGCAGAACCTTGGCTACTGAGATTTGGTAAATCAAGGGCCAAGCTGTGGGCCGAGGTGCAAGTGTGTGTCTCTAAACATTAAATCAGCCACCAATATAATGAAAGGAGGGTTGATAATTATAGAAACCTAGTACATTAACTGGCAAAACATTAATGGCAAAGAACAACATAGAAGCTTATATTCCCTGTGGCTGAAAAGGTAAATCACATTTTCAAGTTATGACAAACTTGACATTTGTTATTATCTATTCTTATATTATATATACTCTTTAAATTATCATTTAGAGGCCTCAGCTGTGGTCAGTCTGCCCGTGCACTGAAAAGGTTATATTTTAAGTCCCTGACATTCAAGATAATATGTCCTGCTGTCGTGGTTCTGACAGCTTTAGCAGAAGTTAAGCTAATTGGGAAAACATCCATCTGAGTGTATGGAGGAGTGTGAAATGCAAATGTGAAAGACTCCAGGTATATATTAGGCAGCATCCTTTCTGATACCCATCTTGAGCACTTGCAGAAGGTCTCCCTATGAAGAGTCAAGGGTGTGCTCCACAGCAGACTCCTCCTCACGCCTTGAGTGAGGAGCCAGAGCACCACTGGGTGTTTCCTTTGCTGGGCACCAAACTCATCACCTGTATACATATCAGTGTGCACACAGGAAAGGCTTGCTGAGGACTGGAGAAAAATGAGGTCCCATCTCACTGCATATGCATCCATGTCACCCCGACACCAGGCGGGTGGGAATGAAGCAGCCCTCTCAAACTGACAATCAGTGAAGGGTTGTACTCCCCTGTTCTGCCAGTGCACCAGTCCAGGGAGGAAAGGTTACTTTCTCCCTGACTCTGCTGGGTCCTCCTCTCTGTGTCTTGCAGCTCTCTGCCTGCAAGTGCCTTTCTGCATGCTGGACTAGCAGTCTCCAACCAATTACTCCTCATCAGCATGTGCCACTATAATTAACAAATGTGATTACAAAGCGCAGATGTGCCTGTGTTGTACCTCATCACTATGGCAGCATTTTCTCACTTGGTATTATGAGCTAATAATTAAAGCTTTATATTTATACTAACTTCATGTAATTTTGGGCCAATTTGTTGTGGTATTCCCTAATGTTCACTTCATCTTCATGGTACCTAGCCCAGGCTGCTGCCACACCAATCAGTAGTGATTTTGTTCTTAATTACTGCATCTTAAAATGACAATTAGTTTTAAAATTATATAAAAACAAACGTACATTGCATATAGCTTTCAGGCAAATAGGAATGGATGAATTAGAAATAATTCCTCCTATTTTATGCTTTTACAAAAAGATTTTGTAAAATCTTTTCATAGAGTCATAGAACACCCCATGTTGGAGGACACCTCAAAAGATCATCTGTCCAACCTTAATGCCAATCATAAAAACAAGAGCTTGTCACAATATTTAGTCAATAAATGCCCTGGTGGGATCACCATGGTAAAACCTATGGGAGCCAAAAGTGTAAGTAGTTTCAAGTGGGATCAGCTGCATCTGTAGAGGATATCTTAATCTGTGGCTATTGAATATCATGCCTGGGTACAGCTTCCAACTGGGATGTCCTCCCAGTGCCAGTGTCCTGAAATGGAGAAACCCATGGTGTGCACTCCGTTCTGTAAATTTTCCAGGTGCATCCAGGACTGAGTGTCCATTTTTGTGATTTTCAGGAGAAAAATGTTGTAGCAATAACAATTTCTGAAGAAAAAAGCAAACAGCCCTGATGGCACAAGGGGGCTGCTGTGGATCAGTCACTTAGCACTATGCTGCACTATGTCTTTTTGTCATATATGAGTCCCTTCTCCCCTCAAGTTGCACTCCAGACAAGGGGGGTTATTATCTCTTGCAATCTGATTAAAAGAGATAACAGAGTGGTGCACAGGACCTTGTGGTCTTTAATATGAACTTAATTACGTATCGCCCCAGAGAACAGCTCAACCTCCCTCCTGGCAAACATTTACAATCGAACAGCACAACCAGCCAGGTCTGCACACTGCAGCCACATTTTTGTGTTCATCCAGCACCAGCCTTCCTCTTTGGTTGTCTTGTTCTGGTCTCATATAGTTACAAACTAAGACTAGGTTGCCTGTGAGGCATCATATAACTTCACACATGCAGAATTAGGGGAAAAGATCCCTTCTCCTGCAAGTGTGTCCTTTTGAAAACCTGGGATGAACTGGAATGCTCATGCTTTGCCCAGTTTTAAATCATACCATCAGCATCTGTCTCACTTTTTGGAAGGGTAATGGTTTATTGCACCACACAGATTAGTGAAGGCCTCCATTTATTATCATTACATCAGTAATGTACCTCATCCAAGCCCTTTGCTAATAGCTCCAGCAGCCATCCCAGGAGGAGTTGCTTACTTGGGACAAAGTAAGTTGCTACTTGGGACAAAATGGGGTTTATTGGCATACAAATTCTTCAGGATCCTATGACATCCAGTGGGTCAACAGCTTGTGGGTGGGGAGAGAGGCTTCATCAGTAAATCTAATAGTGGCCTGTTGACATGCAAAATAACTTGAGTATTAGTACATACCATGCAATCTCATGTGAAATCTGGTATAAGCTTGTGGATAAGCATATCTGCAACTGCAGCATGAACTTAGGAGGGTGTAGGAGGGTGGTTTTGGTTTGCTTTTTTTTCCCCTCATGTGCACATTTCCAATTTATTTTGTCATTAAGAGAGTTCTAGGTTTTGGGCTATTTTTGTCATCTCTCATGACCATGATGATGATGTGGTCACATCAAGAGGGTTGCTCCTCACTGTTGCTCTCCCACTACTGTTGACCAAGTCTCTCCAAATGAAGAAAGGCACATAGACAAAAAGAGAACATCCGCTGTGGCTCAACTATGTTCCTACTACATTTAATACTGGAATTTAGACAAAAGCTAGCTGGCTTCACCTTCATCCCCATTTGTCAGTGCTTCAATTCTTTAATGTAAAAAAGTAATGTCATATGGGGTCAGGTGAGGCACACAGGCTGTGCACTCTAAGGCCAGAGGATGGTGTTTATGAACCCATAGGGTCACCAGTCTTGGGACACCTACACTCCTCTCTCCAGGGACCAGTGATGTCAATCTTTGGAAAGCATCTGAGCAGCTGCCCAAACCAATGTGCACAGGGAAGGGATCAAACCCAGGCTTGGTCTGGGTCTGCTGGGAATGCCAAGCCCCCCTGTGTCAGCACCATGACTAATGACTCAAACTTACATGAAATGTAAAAAATACCACTAAACCCCTTGCCCCAATCCATTTTGGGAGGACAGATATGACAGGACCTGGCTCTCCATGCAGGCTGGCTCTGGCACAGACACTAGGTGCACCTGGGTTGAGGTAGCTGCTGCATGGTACCCATTAGAAGACATCGAATAATTCCTGGTCTTCTTCTTTCATTTGAGGCTGTTAGTTCTTTGTTCTCAGCTGATGTTGTTTTAAATGCTGTGTTTTGCAGGGTTTTTTTATGAAACTCCTTCAGTGACCTACTTTGAGTTTAAAATAACCTTATTAGTAACACAGTAATGATAGTTAGCCTTCCTACATACGATTTGTCTTCAAGGCATTGCTCCAGCTTTAGGCATCTTCACAGTGCCTGTGAGAGGCAGGTGCTCACTGCAGTATTTTAAGACAATTGTGTTAAAGATGGAGCTGATGCAACAAAAATCATTGATTCTTAGGCCTGGTTTACACCTGATTTTTTTTTCTTTTAAGTCTAATACTAAATTCCATTGAAAAAATGAGGTCATTAAAGGACAATGAAAATAATGGGTACCCAACAGGAGAAACTTTCACATAAGAGCATCTAGAATAGGCATAAAGTATCTGCTAAAGTATTTACTAGCACCGAGACCATACTCTACATTTTCATTCCTCAGAAGCTCTTTTGGATAATTTGACATAATGAAACAGGCAAAAAGGAGATGAAAACTCAGAGAAGCATTTCCAAGATCCAAAATATTTGAGAATGCATCTAAGTCCTGAACAAATGAAAAAATGGAAGGGTGTCCTTTGGCTACTTCTTCTTTCTAAGATCTCTTTCTAAGTCCTAGACTAAACCACATACCTTGTTTATAGAACATACTTGGTTCTATAGCATATAAGCCTTCCCTGGTGTCCTAGGTTCAGGTTAATTATCACCAGCAGCTGCTGACCCAAGCAACTGGGGATGGATGGACAGACACAGAGATGGACAGACACACAGACAGACACACCTGTGTAAACAGGGGTGTTTGGTTTGTCAGTTACATTCAGCTTGTGGCCAGAGGTGGGAAAGCAGCATCTCAGACCCAGGTTAGAGCCTCTGTGACTATCACTTGCTTTGTACATCATTCAATTAGCAGTATTGTTGTTACTGTTGTTTTCTTCTCTATAGTCTTTTACTAAACTGTCCTTATCTCAACCAATGAGGTCTTGCCTTTTTCTTCTTCCTAATTCTTCTTCTTGTTCCATGGTTGGGGAGGAAGGGAAGATGTGATCCATTGGCTGCATGGTGTTTATCTGCTGTTAGAGGTTAAACCACAACACCTGGCCCTCTCTAACCTGTTTGACAGAACTTGACAGCTTCTGTGCTCTTCTGGAAAGAAGTTAGAAACCAACTAGAGGAAAGTAACTGCTGTGTTTTGCTGCTGTGCTGTCTGTCACTGCTGTTAGCTCTGAGTGATGGCCTGAGCAGCCAGAAAATCCCTTTGCTCTTCAGGTTTTGGACAATGGTAAAGCTTGATATCTTAATATACTACTTTGAGTTTTAGCCTAGAGATGGGATTGAATGGTAAACTGAATGGGATTCTCTATGTAATTAATGATTCATATGAATAGATGTTGTATTGGCATGTTTTAAACAGCTGTGGGACTTGAGCCTCACTGAGGAGTACTTGCAAGGGAAAGTGAGAGGAATTGCTCCCCTGAGCCTGGTGTTAGTTGACTGGGCTCTCCAGTTTGAAGCAACAGGTCATCTAATTTATACCTTTATTGCAAAGAAAGAAGTGTTAGTTTTGTCTATTTTCTATACACCCTGCCTTAGGGCATGGGCTGATCTTAGGAAAGATTTAAAACTGGGGGAGCTCATCCTTCTAATTTGAAGTTAAGGTATTGACAAACTCCCACAGCAGTGAGCCAGCTTTCCTCTGTGCCTGTATTTCATTTCAATTCCCTAGAGGCAAAACTTAAATAAGAAATAATATGCTTTGTGATTCATTTCTGCTTGAGTGTGGAGGAGAAAATAGTGATGTGAAGAGCCCTCCATGGCACTGTGCACCTTCTCTCCGCACCAGCAAATACATGGGGCTCCTGGGAGTCCCCACCTGATCCAACTGCAATGGACAAGACAAGACAGATCTTCCCTTTGTTCAGCAGAGACTTTGTAGTAATGCCTTACTAACAAAATCCTTATTACATCTTTATATGCTTCTTGGGGAGGCTGGCACAACATGGGAGAAGCCACTACTTGCTGCAAGTGCAGAAGCACTGAGGATTTTTACCTACTACTAGATTGGTTCATATCCATTGTAATCTAATTTCCTCCTGGTACTCTGCCACCACCCACTGTGGGAGATGGACTTCCTTATACACCCTGCACTTACAGGGAAGGAAACTGATGGACAAAGTGACTCCCATTTCGGAGATCCAGGAAGTTTTTCTCCATTTCATGACTTCTTCTAAGTACTTATCCACATGAAAACATTTTTGGCTTGTCAACAGAAAACAGAAGTCAGTTTAAGGCATCTGAGTTATTTTTTCACTAAAAATAAATTGTTTGAAAAGATCTCTGCAAAGAGAAGATTGAAGTGAAATATAACATGGACTTGAGGAATTAAAATTGTTTCAAAATGAAAATTAAGGCTGCACTTTGATAAAGCACAGTAATGTGGCATCTACAAACCAATCTTTTCATTACTTTTGTTGGAAAAGCTTTTTGCTACAGACTTCAGTTATGATTAATGAGTTGAAAAAAAAAAAAAAAAAAAAGGTAAAAGTCCCCAGATTATTTAACTGGTATCTGTTTCATTAAGTTTAACAGAAGAATGAATAAGTGAATAAATCAGTAGTGGAACATATAAAAGGAAGCCTTGCTCAGGTGTCCAGGAACCTGGCCCATGTAAATTTTCAAAACAATGTTTTGCTTGGTTATTTGTCACAAAAGGAAAGATGATCTCCAAAGGGAACCTGATGCTTTGCAATTTGGCTGTTTGAAGACATCATCACTTCAAGATGACTCCTAGTGTCCACAGTTGCTGATGTTGCCTCTCCCATGGGCATGGGATGTATCCCAGCACTTGTCATGGTGCACATACACGTGGCAGGCTCTGCAAGCCATACATGATCACCCTGCTAATCTAGGGCCTGTTTTCTTCAGGCAGGTGCTGTGCTATACCTTCAGAAAGGCTTATGTGGGCTGCATCACTATGCTTAAAAACAGAATATGGTACCATGACTCATTCCATATAAACATGTTAGTCCTAAACACAAATAAATGTTTAAAAGTGTTTGCAAAGTTTATTTCTCTGCTCACAGAGCTGAAGCAAATACCATGGCACTGCATAAACTTTCCACTGTTCTGTGTATTCAGTATTCTCTCACTTTGCTCTATCAGTAACTTAAAATGGAAAATACCTCCAGGAGACCTGGTATTTTTAGTTGTGTTGTGAAGTATCAAGTGCATTGGAAAGCTGACGTTTGTAACTTCCAGTAATATCAGTAAGTTGTCCCTCTTTGAAAGCCCTATTAGCACTGCATCCTCATCTTTAAAGAGTTGTTTAAGTGGTTTCTACATAATGAAAATTACAGCACCCCATAGAGCTTAACGAAAGCATCCGGTGACTGCATGGACCTGCTTTTATTGTGGCCAAACATCTTTGTAAATATACTTTGAGATGGGTTAACACTTATATTTTCCTTTACAGAGAAATTGTCAGGGAGTGAGGTAAAATGTTTGAAGGCATGCTCTGCTCAGTAAAAAGTTGTGGAGGTTTGTTTAATGAAGGAGAGACAGGGTACAGCCATGCTCCTTGAGGCATTCACCCACAGAACTGCTTATATCAAAAGGAGCTGGGACTTGTCTGTCCCACCAGCTCTCTGGGTGGCACCTGGAAACCTTTGAGAAATGCACCCAAGGGGTCTTGTAGGGTGTTCTTGGTTTCAGGTCAAGAAACCTACTCACACTTGCAGGAAAGGAAACAAATTCCCCAGTGCATGGGAGGGCTGGTGACTTTCTGCTCCTAAAACCAGAGTTTGCAGAACCAAAAAGACAGTTACTATTCTCTCAGCACGACATGGGCATTCTGAGAAGGAATATGTACCTCTCTGGTGTTCATCAAGAGTTAAGTGGGTCTGAGGCCCCTGTCAAAACCTCCCTCTCCTTGCACAGTGCAAGCCAAGTACCTGGTGCCTCAAGTCTCCAGCTCCAGCAAGGACAGAGAGAGGGAAGTGCCCATCACCTCTGCATCCTTCTGCTGGCAGCATCACTCAGGGACCTGGTGTCTGATGACTCCAAATGCTGCAGAGCCACATTCAGCTTGCTTGAGGCAGAAACCCCAGAGAGCCTCCATAGGAGACAGATCACTTTGAGACAGGCACAGAGGAAACAACATTAGTTTAAACAGAAAATGCAATTAAATGGAAAACTTAAAATGAGGGAGATTGTTGGCTGTCTTACCAGGAAATTACTGTCCCTTAATGTAGTTAAGCAGACAGGCCTCAGGGCAGCTGAGCAGACCTCCTTAAGGTGCCCAGAGTACAAAGAGGTCTGTAAAAGTCAATGCTCAGGATATGTCCACGCACCGGAAGGGGCAGCATAAAGAGATACAGTTGGACAGTGCTTAGAGGTGGCAGACACATCTAAAGATTCAATTCATTTGCAGGAGACTGGTGGAACAGGGATGGTGTTCCAGCATCAGAAGGTGACAGTTCCTGCACGGTTACAGGATGTCCTGAGGCAGAGATGGCATCTCCCCACAACCCTCCTTGAGGCTGGATCCAGTCAGGGCTGTTCTTGAGCCTTGAGGACAGGCTTCAGAAACATCTAAAATCAGGATGAATGGTTTCTCTGTAAACATGACTCAACAGTACCCATCCCCACCTTCTTTGCAATCAGCTCCCTCCCCAGTGCTTGCTCAGACTGGCACTCTTGGGGTGATTGTCCAGTAACCAGTGTGTGCACTTTCTCCTGTGCCATTTCTTCAGGGAAGAGGCTGCAGAATTAGCTTTTCTCAATTTAAGGACCTGGCACAAGGCAGAATTTTGCAGTAGCACTTTACCAGGCTCATCCTCCTTCATAACCCCATGGTCAGGAAGCATCATCTAACCCAAACACCATGCTGACCCTCTCCGCAGGTGAGGGTCCCTCCAGCAGTTTTAACTTTGGAATCATGCAATGGAGTAGAGCTGCTACAAAAGGGCTTTTGTCAGTATTTCCTTGGAAGGACAAAAATGTTGAAAGCAATAGAGAGAAGGTATGAAACTGCTCCTGAGTGGAAATAAACAAAAAGAGAAGTAAATAGGTATAAAATAAAGAAATAATTAAGAAAGGTAACTAGTTTCTTTTTCATCCAAACTTGTAGCAGTCCAAGCCCAGAAAATCTCCAAGGACAGAGTGGATTAGTGATAACCCTCAGGAACATGGAACAAAGTATATAATTGAAAACAACATCATATTAAACACAGTTAGAGAACACAGCAGTTAAATCAGCTGGTAAAAATGTCAGCTAAAATATCTCCTTTTTATCTATAGGTTGATGTTTAACATATATTTCCTATTAGAAATGGTAGGTAAATTGGAAAAGGTCTTCTGGCAGTTTCCAAGCTTTCTGTAATGCTTGAACATATTTCACCATCTTAGAGCTATGTTCACATTTATGCTAATAATCTCTCTTAAATACCAATTTAAACACAAATTCCTGAAGCTGAAATTGATCAGATAATTCTGTAGATGTGTGCTGAAGATCTGACAACTTGCATAGCACATACTGTAGTATGAGAAATAGCAGCAACTTAATAATACTAACTGTTTAGTAAACATATGAAAATGAGCAGACAGCATTGAATACTTAATACAGCTTCTCTGGGAGTGTTAAAGACTTCCACAAAACTGTGGGTAAGGAGGTGAGGGCTTGGCAGCTTCTTCTGAGCAAGGTAAAGCATAAGATGTTAAATTATGCATTTCAAGATCCAGAAAAGTCAGGGAAAATATCTTCAAAAGAAAGATTTAAGTGTCAAGATGTCCTGTCTTCTGCCTTCTCCCTATACACAGGCAAAAAAATATATCTTTATCCAAGCCTTATATTTGGTGAAAATTCAGATTTATCATACCTATTGCTGAGTTCATGTTGGAAGGCAATTAGTGAAAGAGTTTGAGCAGAGGCCATCAATATTTCTCTGCTTGATTAAAAAACCCATCTGGAGCTGGCAGTGAACTAGCCTGCTATTGGCAGGGGTTATTTAGTGCATCACTGTTCCTCTGTGAATCCCTGCCTTTCCTCCATTATCACAGGGTGAGATCCCCGTGGGTGGAAACTTGAGAGATGGCTTAAAAAGTGAATGTGAGATGGTGTGAGACTGGGACATTTGTAGAAAAGATTGGCCCTAGAGTCTTCTGGCTCCTCGAATTTTTGAATGACAAATCTAACCAAAAGGCTTCAGCATCCACTAGGGTTCAGCTCATTGTTTACTCCTGTATCTCCTTGTCATGATAATCAAGGGTGAAGTACTTGTGTTTCCTGTATTGTAGCCCCAGCAGTCTGAGGAAGCAAACACGATGAACCTGGAGGGAGAGATAACATGACATCTTGGTTTACAATATCTCTAACAACTAGAAAAAGAGACAACAGGAACTCTTTTTCAGCAATTAAATCTTACCGACGTAGGGCTGTGTGGGCTGAGCACTGTGAAAGGAACAAAGAATGGTAGCAGAAAAACCTCCCTTAAATGAGCCTTTATTCCCACACCATTGCTTTACTGGGTCCAGTTTGTCTTTGGAGGTAAATCTTCAGCCCAGAAAAGGGGTTGCAGATCCAAAAGCATGTCTGCTTGTTCCAGCTGCTCCAGTAAAGGTATTGTCCCTCCTTGATGCCTTTCTCCTGGTCATGGTTTTGCACGTATGAAGAAATTAATCTAAAATCTCTTGTCCCATTCCTCTTGATGGGAATTTCTTACCTGGCGAAAGGGAAGTTGAGTCGTGCATGAGGCACATAGGAAAACTCTGTACTGGACCTAGGGCAAAGGTAGGAATTTAATGTATTTTTTCCAGAATCTGCTGTTGGGGTTTTGACAAGGCGTCCTCACATGGCTCATAGCTCTCACTAGGAATCTGGCATGTTTGGTCTTCATTCTCTTCTGGTCCCTATTGTTCCTGTTATCAACTGTGGGGAAAAAGGCCACAGTGAACTTCCTTTGCTGCTATTTGTAACACCAGTTCATTGGCATGGCACAAGACTGGGGTTTTGAGCTGGTTCTCAGCAGAAGCAGATATTATGGAGCAGTGGTGGTCAGCATTGTAAAAGGTCAGACAAGAGGAGAAGTCTATTTCCCCTGGTAAGGGACTGAGCGACTGAATAGGTCTATGGTTGAGGAGGAGGAGGAGGAGAAAAGGGGGAAAATGAGGCAATGGAAAGTTTGACACAGTGGATACAGTCTCATCAGTACTGGTTTTAGATGCCTTTCCCATTTTCATTCAAAACAATGGATTCCAAAGAAAGCTGCTCCCAGGAGTGGAGTTCTTCAAAGCTGAAATGGTTTATCTTGGGTGAATCACTGAGTCATTAACAAAGGAAACCAGCTTGATTGCTTATTTTTAAACCTGCTTTTCTCAGACTTCTCTGGAAGTGGAATTTCACAGCTCCTGCAGCCCAGCCTTCGCTTGCTGCTGGCAACCACCTGCCTAGTAGAGCTGTAGAGCAGCACCTCGATCACCTTCCTGTGCTCAGATGCTTGAAAGGGGCTGCAATACCACTCACAGCAATGTTATGAGCTATTTTTCACTGGTGCTAGGACATTAGTAAGTCCTTTCCAGCTGGAGGTTGGTACATTTCCTTTCAAGGTTCAGAATGTGAAGATAAAGAACTGTGGAAAATCTCTCATTCAATCACTTCTGGGACAAAGCCCTTGGATTTGTTCAAACACTTGGGTGTGGATCTAGCTCTGTTGTAACAGGGCATGGCACTTTTAAAGTCACACAGTTTGGATGCAGGATGCTATCTGTGGTAGGGACTTCAGGCTCAGCTCTGCTTCTTTGGCCATTGGGGTGGGACTGCACTGACAGATGTGTCTCCTGTGAATTATTAATTGCCACGGTGCTTCCCTGTATTATCATCTGTATATTGATGTGATTTTTGATGGGCAGTATTTTAGTATGTATAATGCTTTGCTGTAGACTTTATACTGTCCTGTAAACCTGTCAAGACTGCAAGAGCTGAGACAATATGCTGCAAATTAGTAAGAGACTGTTTTCTTCCCAGGACATTTCTATCTGTGAGCCAGCTCCTCCACTTTCAATGAGCCTTGGCCATTTGAAGCTCAAATATCTTAATAAAGGCTTGGTATTTCAGGGAACTCTTGTGTGGTGCAGAAATGATAGTCCTTGAGGTCACTATGCACAGCATGAGGAGGGTTTCTCTCTCTAGCTATCACCTGTTTGTGATGAGCATGGTGTTGCACCATTACAAGAATGTTTTTCCCAAATGCAGGATTTTTGTTTGTTTGTTTCTCATCTCAGTCTGCAGCACACAGAGACATAAAGGGTGATGCTGCAGCTTGGGGCTTGTGCCCAGAGGAAGAGTATCACTGTCATCCTTCTGTTATCACCCTTCTCCTTTGTGTCTGTTCTCACTAAATGCCAATAAAGAGGAGAGAATCCTGGTGACATACAACTGGTTTCACAGAGCACCTTGGTCTTGCAAAGAAGCGGGGGAAAGAGCCGTAGATATCTGCACAGTGTCTACACTCCTGTGTTCCTGCATTTCAGTGCTGTTTTGGATTGAACCTTTGGCTGTGTTGGGAAAGGAGTGACATGTTTCCACCTTGTGAACCCCATAGAGATGGCTCTGCCAGACACACTGGCAAGGAAATCTAGCCTTATGCCAGGAGACCTTCTCCCAAGGAAGGGAGCAGAGCACATGCACTATGAGGGCCGTTAATAATAAATCTGAGACAACAGCACAGGATGTAATGTAGAAGCATCTTCTGCACTAAGGAATGATGGAAAGAGAACTGGCTAAATCTTTTCCCCACCATCTGTTATTAAAGTGTCTCTTTTTTTGCCAAGATCCTTCAGTTATCTGCAGAAGCCTCCCCACAATGCTGTTTTTCTCTCCCTGAGGGTGCTGAGGATCCTGCAGGGCTTAAAAAGAGTCTGGACCCTTTTGCTTTTGCTCAAGATCATTCAAAAAATGCATAATAGGAGATTTGTACCAAGCCAAGGTGTTGGTCCTGCTGCCCAAGGACATGAAACACAGCATATCTTGTGTCATGGGTGAGGGACTCATATGTTCATAGAATCATAGAATCATAGAATCATAGATATTAGGGGTTGGAAGGGACCTAGACGATCATCTAGTCCAACCCCCCTGCCA
>JAOEGS010014434.1:47445-68637 GCA_025447755.1 Corythornis vintsioides
TTTTCTGAACTGAGGTGTCCAAAACTGGACACAGTACTCGAGGTGGGGTCTCACCAGTGCAGAGTAGAGGGGGAGGAATATGTTGAGGGAATGCAAAATATTATTTTTTAAAATAACATTTGAGTTAACATTTTAACTAGGAAAATTGCCTGGAAAATAAATATTTGTTCTTCACCTTTGACCAATTTTAAAAGGAATAATAGGATCCCCAGGACACTGGGTCCTGTACATTCCATGTTGGTTTTTGAACTCAGGTGTCAAATAATTTCCCTGGGTCAGATATCACGTTGCCTGGCAATGCTGCGGTGAAGTAAAACATCTGAAGGAAGAGTATTTGTTAGACCATATTCAAGGAATTTTTACTTCTGGGTAGAAAGAAACTGCTGTTATTCTTAACCTTTATGGATCAAGCCAAGGTCATCCCATGTAGAAAGACTATTACAGGCAGACCTATTAAAAATTATTTTCAGCTGAAGATTAGCAGTTTAAGACACAAGTAATCATTATGTTAGAGTTTGGGTTATATAGAGAAAATAGTGTTAACTGAACTCTTTTTAAGACTACCAGAAGGGAAGTATCTTGATAATTTCTCCCGAACATTTCCTAAGCAACCATCATCTCTCACTTTCAGTTTTCTTTTGTTTTAATTGCTTTAATCCATGATTTTCATTCACGACAGGTTATGCTTCTCCACCCATCAAAGACACCCCCCCAAGAGTCTGTTCACAGGCACTGAGGTACAAACATGCAGAAATGCAGTACATGGGAATCACGCACAAAACCTTCTCTGGATCAAACTTTCACCAGTGGTTGCAGTGAAATAATGGCATCTCCCACCATACAGGAATATGACCCTGCATAACTTTTTCTTCTCATAAGAAAATACATCTCACTGACACTGTAATACAGTAAGGTCGGACAGCAGATTATGCAAAAAGGGGAAAATTACTGAAACTCAACTGGACTGGTTGCCAGGATGAGATGGAAATTGAAACAGAGCTGGCAATGGAAATGGCTTCATTGCGTACACTTACAATCAAAATCAGCTGAAAAGCATTGGTCACACTGGTTTTTAATTAGCTTAATAGCCAGGCCTAAAATGCAGTTTGATTTATCAGAGGTTCTGTTAGCTGCCCTTATTTTATGGAACAATAATGCTCAAAGATTATTCAAAAAAAAAAATACTTCACTCATACAGTATATTATTTAAATATAGAAAATACTTCAGCTCTTAACTATGCAGAAATTAGCAAGATAATTTCAGAACTATTATTTGACCAACTTATTTTTATTACAATATTTATTTAAACAAGCTGCTTATGCCATGTTGCAATTGAATCAGTGAGGGTGATATTTTTAAACCCCCTGGGATCACTCCTAGAACTATGTGCCCCTGCAGAGTGGACCTGCCTTTTCCTTTTGGGGGTCATTAACTATGTATTATTTTCTTTATTTGTTTATTTTATAAGGCATGGATCCTTTCTCTACCTCTGCTGATGTTTATTATTTTCAAATCATGATGTACCAATCCATACTACTCATACTGGTAACAACATATTTTTCTTCCTTAATGTAATAAAGATTTTCTCTAACAGCCCTCCTTTTTGCTTGTGTTATATGTCAATCATTTAGTCATGTATCTGTGATAAAGTGTACTGTAAAGTAATCCTAAGGAAAATCATAAGATTTGTTTTCATTCTAAATGGAAGAAAAAAAAAAAAAATTCCAACAAAAAGAACAAGCCCAAAACCCCAAACCAGAATTTTTCAGTAAACATGTTTCTTGGTTTTATTTGGTTTGGGAATATGGGAGTGTTTTATTTCACAAATACTGGATCGGGTAGTTCTGATACAGCACTAATGTTTGTTTCAATAATGTGGAAACAGCTATAGTCTAGTACTTACCTTATTATTACAGCTAATTTTCAACTATATCAAAGTCCAGGTGTGACATTTTCAAGCTATTATGAAACAAAGTATTTTCGCACAACAGAATAAGTGACAATTATTCACTTGAGGTTTCAAAAATGTCTTCCAAAGCATGTGACTCTCCTTTAAAAGAACACATCTAAGACATTTCTACACTCTTTCTTCATCTTCATCTTCCGTGGATAAAACCAGCCCTGATCCAAGGAAGCTGTAAATAGATCATGATTCAGTGATTCAGAAGCTGTAGCTCCTGTGCCTTGATGGGATTGCTGGTCCGAGAACTGGGCAAATGCTGTGCACTGCTGGGGGTGCTTTCCAACTGCAAGACACCATCCTGCACTGTTTCCACAAGTCATCTGTGTAATGGAGGTGAGATGACTTGGAAAATAATAATGGTGTTTAATCTAATTGAAAAGATTTTCTTTACCTTTGGAAAGGTTCAGGTCCCAGATCAGCCGGTGACCTTCAAGATCTATGGTGGAAAGTCCAACAGCGCTGATGATCATTACATAAATTATCCTCCCTGAAAGCAGAATAATCACCACAGTTAATACAGTTCACTAGTTAAATTTACTTTATTGTATTTCACACAGCCCTATTTACACTTTAAGATCCAATTTGTTCCTGTCTATTAGAAAACATATTGATTTTTTTCAGTTTTAGTGTGCTGTGGAGCGTCTTGCAGGAGTATTTACATCTGAGAGCAAGCCCAGTTGCCCTGGAAGATGCACTGAACATCTGGACCTGAGGGACTGAATGTTATAATAGTAATAAAAGCCAAAACAACATGAAAAATGAAATGTAAAGAGCCAGCAGCCAGTCTATGGCACTAAAGGTCCATTTTCTAAGAATACATGTAAAGGATTCCTTAAATATTTCAGTATTCCAGAGAAGGGTAAGGGGTGATTCCCTGGTTTTGAATCCCCAAAAGTGGTGTAGCTGTGTGAACAGGGGTGGATTAAAAGACAGTTACTTTCAAGCTGTAACTTGGGTGATTGCTTCCATGTGTTGTGCCTGTTCACTGTCATTTAATTAACATTGCCTTCAAATGGGAGATTGTGGAACTGAAACTTACTAAAAAAAATCAAGGTTTTTATCCCCAACATCAGTTCAAAGCAGAAGTGGTCTTATAGAAAGGAGTATGTGTACTTAGCCCAAATCTTATCCAAATTCTTGAAGAATACTTGTTCTCCATTACACAGCATAAAATTTACTTCTACCTTCATTTTGTCCCCAGTTGACTTGATGATTACATGTTTGGAAATACCATTCTGATCATTAAGGAACAGTATCCACTTATGGGATATTCTTTTGTTTTAATAAAGGTTGGGAAACAAAAAGCACTGAGACACCATCCCTGCCTACAGAGAGTTTGTTGGTTGCTTCCTTCTGGGTTTTCTAATATTTTATTTAGCATTTTGCATGCGCAAAGGTTATTTTTTGGCTAATGATCTTTCTTGTTGAAATAACTATTAAAATCTCTGCACAAGATGCATTTTGGAGGGGAAAACAAACTATGAATGTGAAACATCCATCTGAAAAGAACTGAGGGGAAATAAAATAGGGGAAATATGTAATTTTGTCAATTCTTAAAGTAGAAAGGTTTTGGAAATATAAAGCATTTTGTCTCAACACTTTCAAACTGCTCTCACACTTCTTATTTGAAAGAATAGCTCTTCTTTTAAAATACAACCTGAATTTTTAACAAAAGAAAATAATAAAACTGTTTACAGTCAATCAGAGTTTTTTCATTCCAAACCAAATAAAAAAGTTTCAGGTGTACTCAAACTATTTTTTTTTTCTTTAATTGTTTCATCTAATGTTTGTTATTCTAATTTTGGTTAAGCCTGAATTACTTTGCCCTTGGGAAGAAGAATGCATTAGTCTCCTGCTTCCACCTGCAGAGTTTCAGAGAGGGCACATGGCAATTGCACTTGCTCTGTGAGGGAAAAAATAAGATGTGACAATTATTTAAAATTAGAGATCTTCCTGGGAATAACAGAGACAAGACTGCATTACAGCAGGCATTACTTGTCCCTCCACCTTTCTCAAATCAGTTGTTCAATCCTGTGACTGTTAGCTGATTTGGAATGGCATCTCTTTCTAAATCTAGTTTTAAGCAGCCAAGGTTCCTCAAGGTGCCCATGGAACCAGGGCTGTCTTAGATATGTGCCCTTTCCCTGACAGTCTTTCAGTCTGGGTCCTGATGTCCAGCCAGCACCATGGTTGCTCATAAAGTCCCATTGTATAGAAGTCACCATGCACCCTGCAAAGGCAGAAATAATTGGTGAAATATAAACATTGGGATATATGTAACTGGCTGCTGACTGGCATTTATGTGCCAGCATATGGCACCAAATTCTTCTTTAGAATATAGTAACAACCTCATTTGACTATACTAGAAGAGATATTTGGTGCTTAAGGACAGTATTCAGCAACATGTTACAGTTTCTATGGAAATACATGTTTTTATTTGCTTGGTATCGGAAATATTATAGCAGACGTTGCAAAATCCACACCAGAGGCTTGGTGCTATATATGGCACTGTGACTGTATAATCCCATGCCCTGTGGAAAGCTTTGCTCTGTGATATAAGGGCTCAGTGGTGTTCATAATTTAATTTGACTCCAGGGAAGCACAGAAGACTAATGGGCCCCCGGACAGCTGAATGCTTAGAGTTGCTATTAAAGTCCTTTCCCTAAAATGGAAAGATTTGCATCTGTACATAAATTCTACTCAAAACTGACTTGCAATATTGCTAATAAAACATGATGATCCTTGCCACAAGTTATCTACAATTTTAACATGAGATATGGAAAATGAGAAAAAATAAATGAGGAATAGATCACCAGAAAGAAAAGACAATGAAGTTTTGTTTGATAAATGAATGTCATGTTCAAGGAATCCATGGATACCACACCTCATAAAAAAAATCATGTGCAACTCAGACCTCTGCATAGACTGACATTGACAATGATCAAGGCAAAATTCCTATTGAAATTCACAACACTAACATGGATTTAAAATAATCCCGTTGCAATGCATAGAAGATAGCAATTCATTTCCAGAATCAGCAAAGCAACTCATCTTTCTAGAGTGTATAAAAATGTATGTGGGGGTACAACCCACAGAAGCTACTCTTCTAAATGAAAATGTAATTGGAAAAAAAAAAAAATATCCTGAAGGATCCTGTCTGTAAAAATAAATCCTATGTAGGAAGCTGCACTGACAGAAAAAACAGAATTGTCACAGATGACTCTTCCACACTACCAACACTAAAAACTGCTTGAAGAAAAGGAAACCTCAGCTCAGCTCCCAACTCTTGTCTGGAAATAGCGGCAACTGTAAATTTTCATTTCAGTGCTGATTGCATGGGAAAAAGCAAAAATAAGAACCCTTCCCAAAGCTTTTATGAAGCTTGAAAAAACAACAAGATTTTGTTATCAGTTCTAGACTTTCTAATTCTATCAGTATGCGGGTCAGAGCCTGAGAGCTCCTGATTCTGCTGAGCTGTGCATTTCTAGAGGTGAACCAAGAAAAAAATGTGATGATAACCACCATGATGTGCCCCAAGCATGGCTGACCCCTGAATGTCCCATCTGAGCTGGAAAAGAGAACTCAACATTGAGAAATGGATCCTCAAAATTATCATTCCTGTTTATTTTACTGGTTGTTTTTTTTTTTTTTTTTGGGGGGGGGGGGGATGGGAAGGACTGTGCTTGATGCTGCCAGACTTATCTTGTTCAAAACCCTGTTGGTTGTGGGGTGACAGGTTGTTTCAGGGCCTTGCCATGGCCCACTTCCCAAAGAAGACAGCTCCACAAATATAATCCCAAACATTTTGGTGGTCTCCCTTGCTATCACCCATCCATTACCTCACCACCACACTGTGTTACAGTCCCAAGCAGGGGTGTCCCATACATCTCTTTGTCTCCCACCCATGTAAAGCAGTCCCCTGCAGCACTGCCTAAAATACAACAATGTGCTGCAAAAATAATTCCGGATATCAAGAAAGTTTGAGAAACAACTCTTCCCAGACAGTTTCAGATGAAAGAAACAAAGACAAAAAAGAGCATGAGGGGTTTGGATAACCTCAGAGGGGTTGGTGCTAGCTTCCTCACACCCATCACTGAGATGGAGAGTGTTCCCATACCAGTCTTAATCCGGAAAAATTCTGCTACAGTTCTGGGGATAAACTAATCATGATTAAGAACTTGTGAAAGATGTAAAAATAAATCTCTGAATATGTGTGCTGGTAACACTTAAAATATGTCCCCAGAGCTTTATCTGGAGAAAGTCTGAACAAGCCATCATGTGGGGACAAGCTAATGACCACTCTGGTCTCCATTTCTCAGTCCTTAGTCTGCGTGACCATCCGTGTCCAGAATACAGCAGCACGCATCAGGCCTCAGTACAGCAAAGCTTCTGAGAACATTTCACTCTAAGTAGACACTTAAATCTTATATTAGTATCAGTGGGACATAGGCAGCTGCTTAAACACTTTATTGAACAGGAATAGACTTAAGCAGGCACTTACATGCTTTGCTCCAAGACATAAACTAGCTCTGAAGGAAATCAATGAATTTTCCTTCTCTATATGCACATGCATAAAACATGCACCTGAGCTGAACACTAAATCAGAGTGTACTTTCTCCCCTAGTCTAAGTAAATTCTTGTTTGCTTCAGACTCAGTTCCTGCCAGATATTTTTCATTTCAGCTCTACTAACAGGCACAGAAGGCTCAGCTTTGGTATTTTTAACAAAGTTATTCTGATGGGCATGATGGAGCACATTCTGCATGCAGCACATAAAGAATAGTATGCAGGGCCCATTAACAACAACAATACCAGTTTGCCATAGCAAATCTAATAAAACAACACAGGTGGAGAAATTAGAATCATTAATCTGTCTCTAGATCCAGACTTCTACCAGTCTGAAAAGGAAAGTCTCCAAATTATGAAACTTGCTGAAGTGCACCTACCTAATAACAATAAATTAGCTCTCCCCCTGTCTGTTTTTCAGCCCAGCTGTCCAATAGGTACACACGGAGGCACCTACTAGCTTTGCTGTGGCTGAGGCTTTGTCAGCATTACCATTATTGAATCCTGTTTTCAGAGTTTTAGAACTTGCCTGTGAAAATTTACTCCAGGCTAAGAGCTGACATTTAAAGTGTCAACTAAGAAGAGATTAATTCTTGAAATGTATTTTTGAATGTGTTGTTTTTTTTAAAGTTGCATGAAAATAAAGGGAATTGGAAGTTGACAGGTTGGGATGCTTTTCCTAGTAATAAATATTTTCATCCCCATGGGAAACCTTCTAGTTTTGCTTTTATTTAAGGCATAGACTTTGTTCTCATTCCCTGAGGGCTTGACCAAAACCAGCTCATTCACTTTAGATGAGGCATTCTGCGGGGGGAGAAACTGGCTTGACATGGCAGATTTCAAGAGGGAATCACTCCACATGCCCCGTTAGCTCAATCTTCTTACCCAACAAAGCCTGTGCAGAGGGTGATCCTTGCAACTAACATGGATTGAATGGCTCCAGTACATATTACACACCTCTGTTCATGGCAAGAGGGAGATGGGCACTCCACAGGCAGATAAAAGCCACTGCAGGTAAAAGCCACTCGAGGAACAAAGAGCACCTACAAGTCTCCTTGCACTGGCATTTCTGGTGGATGCATGGAGATCTTTTAAGCATGCAGTTGATCCTATAGGCTCTGAGTATTCCCTTCTCCCATACATCACTTACAAAGAATAGGTGGTCATACACTGCTCCTGCTCCCACAGGTAGTTCATACCATGGTGCCCTTAAATGAAGAAGGTTCCTCCTCAGACTCTACAGCTTAACAAGACTCTGATAATGATGCAGCTCCTCGGTGAGACACTGTGACACTCCACCTGGTGACTACAGCAGGACTAAGGTTTCATCCTTCCCTTGTTCATTAATACCATCCTCTGTCTTTCACTGTCCTTATGATGCAGTCTAGACTTTCATGACATGTTTCCTAGGTATATATCTGCTTTGAAACATTATCTTCCTACCCTAAATTCTCCTCTAATGGTTTTCATAGATGTGAATTCAAACCCATCTTGTAGCTGCTCTTTAAGAGAAGCCCCCTTGCCTCCCAGACTGGTGTACTCATTTTGAATCTTCTGGTTGCTCAGGAAAGAACTAATTTAGCCAAGGCCAATCTAAATGACAAACTAAGTTTTTCTCTAGTGGGCTTTTACATTTTTAAAAAAGCAGAATGATTGTAAAGACAGTTTAGAGCCAAGCGTCTGGCAGGCACTGCATTTGTCACTAGGAAGACAAGGGCCATCAATCTAACCAAATTGCTGTGTCTATATGAAATCCTTGGCAATAATCAGGCAGTGGAAAAAAACAGAAAACAAGCACATATTGTAGGCTTTGCACACACAGCCTTGCAGGAGCGAAAATGAGACATTCCTTGTTGCGCCTTTCCTCTGCCGCTTTGGACTGCGCGCTGCTGGCACAGGCTGGCATCTGCCACCCAACCAGGCCACAGCGCGAGCCTGCACCAAGGCAAGGAGCACTGCTCCCCACCTTGCAGCTGGCTGCAAGAGATGAGAGGGACCTTTCAGAGCCCATCAGTGATGGCAGCACTTGGTAGCAATTCAGTAGCCACAATGGTCAGGAGTCTGCTTGTAAATCAGTTGCACTTTTTGGAAACAGACTCCCACTCCAGAGCTTCCTGCCCTAACAGGTGAGGAAGACAAAAGCAAGGCAGGACCAGCAGCTGATCCAAGTTTCCTGAGCTTCAGTCACAGATAACTCCCCAGATTCATGTCTTAGAGGTCCTAGGAAATCAGCAGCTCTCAGCCTCTTCTGGATTATTTTTCTTTATAAAACATGATGGACCAAACTTCAGCTGTTTCCAGACAAAACAACTTTAGTGATGCTCCCCTGCTGTCTGCCACTGGCAGGGGCTCATGAAAGCTGGTCCTTGATGGTGACCATGGCATACACCAGTGCACCAGAACTTGTGTGCATAAGTCATGTGATGATTAGGAAGATTAGGTTTTTAAATACCTCTGCTTGGTAACAAAACCATCTGTTTTTTCCCTAAACTGTTTTATCAGTAGCCTGATTAAATCCCACTAATTTACGTTTGCTTAATACCTAACTTTGTGAGCAGACGAGATAATTTTTGTAAAATGTCTCTATGCCAGGGAACGGGTACCCAGGCACCCTTCAGCCAAAAGAACCACGCCAGAGAGTCAAATAGTTTGGCAAAGCCTGTTTGTAAGAAGTTTTTAATTTGTACCTTCCTGTAATCCAGTGCTAGGTTATTTTAAATAGCAATGTACTCTGTTCATATTTACTGGTCAACCTGCTCCCACAGTCCTCTCTCTGGAGAGGCTGCAGAGTCCTGTGGGAGTCTGCTATGCTGAATTGCCCTCCAAATTAGGTTTTATTGATGGCTTGTGTACTATGGTTAGTGACTAATTTTGCTTCCTAGTCCCTTGCTTTGTGGAATATCAGAATGCAATTTCATTTCAGGCAACCTTGCTCAGCCTCTACACATTTGCTTTCTTTTTTCTCCTTGTCCCAAGTACTCAATATGATTAGATTAGGACTACTTTGAGCATTATTCATAGAAATTCAGCTTTTGTCCAGCCTTCTGCTTCTGCTATATGTCCCATCCCTATCCTCTCCCTCAAACTGACGATCTGATTTGTAAGAGATATCAATAGTTTTCTTATACCATTTTTGTCTTACTTTGTAAATCACACTCCCATTGTGGCACACTGTCAAACGCTTCCCTGTAATCATGATAGATGATGTCCTCTATTACATACTTATCTAGCAATGCCCCAATGTACTCAGAGAATTCAAACACATTTGTCAGGCAGGAGACTTACCGCATGAATGCAGCAGTCACTCAGAAAGTCCCGGTGATATCTGTTCCAAGCTTGGAGGGCATCTGCTGCAGGTTTGCTCTGCTTTTAGTGTCTGTTAAGTATATCATGGAGCTCTGGTTTTCAGATGGTGAGAACCTAATCTACGAGACGTACTTGGAGGACCACAATTCTTTAAAAATATAATAAGAACAAACTCCCAGGTGCCAAATGCTGCTTTTCCCATTCCCAGCAAAGACTAATGACCATTCCTGTCACCCAACCTCTCCTTTTCATCTAGAAGTCCTATACGTGAACATCTCACCAGCACAAGTGGCAATGTGTTCCCCAGAAAGTGTGCAACACCTGCAATCAGGAGATGTCAGCATTTTGGTGTGGAAAGGCACATATTTGAATAGACAAGTCCCCTCTGGGTCAGACCTCAGCTCTCCCCAAGAGATTGTGATAAAAACGAAATCTATGGGACACCAGCAAGAAAGCAGTTAAGATAAAACATCTCCAAGATGACAAACAGCAGAGCTGGAGAACCTAAAAAGCCCTGCAATATGTAGGCTGGCATATGTTGGCTCCTCATATGGTTGGTTAGGTTATCCTGTGAGTGATGATGCATTTGCATGTAGAAGTCACTGTAGACATTAGAAATGCCATCTGTATCCTCATGTGACAACTGGCCCTTGTCAGAGCCTGTCCCACATGTACTTCCTGAAACTACCCATGTCACTTAAGTAGTTGTCTCTCCCTGGAACTGCTTACCATAACTGTTCTGGAAATCTGAGCAGAAATTTAGTCTTGCACTGTTTTTCTGCTGTTTTTCCCTCTTAGAGGATGAGATTTGATCAATTTGCAGATATCATAACTTGGGTTCAGTATATATTGCAAATTTGAAGCATATTAAAAAATAACTTCCATTGCCCCATTTCCTATCTGCCCGGCCCACTTTCATTTCATCAGCAGGTTGGTTTAGCTGATTAGGTAAAACGAGGTCAAAAAAAATCAAAGCAGCATATTTAGTGTAGCTTCCTTGGAGACCTCCACTGATGCTTAGCAAGATAAAGGATTGCATCTATTCCTCCAGAGACAGGAACTGCAGCCACTTCCCCTCCAGCTATGAGAGCAGAGCAGTGGAGATGTCTTGACATACAGATTTGTCCTTCAGGATGGCTTTTCGTGGCAGTTTCCACAGCATCATTCAGTGCAGGCTATGCCTGAAGGCAGATGAAGCTGCTAGATACTCCTGAAGGACAAAAGATAGAGGAATTGGTGTTTCACCTGTTTGATGAGTCCTGTTGCCTACTGTGAGCAGAAGGCAGAGAGACATAGAGCGGTGCAGACAACAAAGACTGCCTGTCTGTCCTGGTTTCACTGGGACAGAATCAGAGGCCTACCCCCGTCTGCAGGCCATTAGCAGTTTGGAGTCAGCCAGAGCAACTGCCCCAAGTTGGCCACAGGTGGGTTCCAGACCAGAAACACCACTCTCAGGATAAGGGGGAAGTTTGCTGAGGGGAGGATGGTTTTTTCGTGGGGTTTTTGTGTTTAGGTTCCTACTCTGGCTCTTTTCGGCCCTGCTCTTGGGGACTGCTTTCCTGTTTGCTGGGCTCACTCTGTGTTTGTTTGGTTTGCTGGGTTCACTCTGTGTTTGTTTGGTTTGCTGGGCTCACTCTGTGTTTGTTTGGTTTGCTGGGCTCACTCTGTGTTTGTTTGGTGGGCTGAGTATAACTTTGCATTATGTTTGTATTAGTTTGGCTGTTTTGTCAAATCTGTTTTTCACTTTGCTCTGTGAGTCTCCTCTCTTTTTTGCAGATGCCCTGCCTTAGGTAGGGAGGGATCATTGTGATAAAGCAACTGCTGTAGTCTAGCTCTGGATACAGACTAAATATAGACACTGTTGCACTTTGTATTATTTTTATTTGAAAAAAATAAATATATGCTAGGGCTCTCTACCCTACTGGGAAAGTTGTGCTGCCCATATTTGTGGTGTTTACAGAAACTTCCTGAAGAAGCTCTCAGCATGCAGTTTGTTGTGCTTGAAAGAGTATCAGATAGTTAAGGTATATGTGAGACATGCCCAATCTGCAAGCTATCTGTTATTTTTCATTTGTTTTGTGCATGGAAGTCATTGTCAAAAAAAAAAAAGAAAAAGGGGGTGGGGGTTGTGAGGGCAAAAGATAGGGCCTGGGCTGGCATCACTAAACCTAAAGGGGCTTCCAGACTTAGCCTGCACTTGCTCTCTGTATAGGTAGGCTAGCATAGTTTGATAACAACTTGCTAAGGCTGGCATGAGATCCAGTGATTCCCTTTGATCTGAATTGAATTGTCCTTAATGAGAGCTGCAAGGAGTGAAGAAGGAAAGTGTTTTCTCAAAATGCTCCTCTGTGAACCCCTGTCTAAGACTTATGCCTGGAGGATCCCAAGGACAGCATCCTCTTGGTGGGATGTTGATGGCTTTGCTTCCTGACAGATCTCTCAGAAAGGCAGTTGAGCCCCCACATGTCCCTAATGTCCTGCCTTCTCTACATGCTTTGCAGGAACCCAAAGTGTGTGCAAGTTAATATATGGAATGGGTAGTTTCATGTAGGTTCTGGGAGCAATTTGTTTGGGAACTGAAGAGTATTTTAATGAAAGATTACAAATTGAATTTTAATGGCAAACAAATGGTGAGCATTATCACTCCATCAGCAGTCTCATGAACAGTCTCTTGACCCTATAAATAAATGCTGTTTGATCCTCTGCATTAAACTAGCTAATCATCAAGGAGCAGCTCTGGATTTTATGGCTTCTCCCCATAGATATGTCTGTCTTACCATCTCTGTAGTGCACCTGGGTGGATGTCACTCCTCTGATGGACAGTGTATCCTTGGATCAGTGCATGTATTGCTTAAGTTCTTGTCAAGTGCTAGAAGCAATAAGAGCAATTAAGCAAAAAGGTCTAATGGGAATTTTCATCTTATCTAAATGATGATGGATGTCAGTGTAGGATATGTGGAAGAGAATATTTGTGTGAGCTCCCTATGCTGTGTCTGTCATTATGAATAATTTTGAGCTCATGGAAGGTTTAGCTGATATAAATAAAGCACAGTACTTAGTGGAAGCAACCAGCAAGACCAAATATCTCCAGCTTTTCACTAGTTGCAGTGAGAAGGCTTCATCTTCTCATCTTTCCATGTATGATTGATTTCCTCTCCTTCAGTATCTGTCTCCAGTGTTTTTAACCCAGGGACATGCAATATTAGTAAACAGTTTCGTTACCTGTGTCCAGTATAATACTGAGACTGGATTTTTAAAAGCACTTGTTGGCTCAGGGATGTGTGTTTATTAAAATCATTTGTGTAGGATTTTTAAATTGGGCATTTAACTTACCATGTAGAAAGTTATTTATGTCCTCCTTGCCAAAAGAAATTTGTTTCCACAAATTTGTTAAAGCTTACAAAGCATCTTTTTATTTTAAGTCAGCAGTTCGTAGCAAATGAAGTGATATCATCCCCCCTCTGGATAAAAGGCTTGGATAGACATTTTAGTAACACCACAGTTACTGTCATCTCACTAGTGCCTTTGTAAAAAATCCAATTTAAAACTACCTGTTTCCTATAAGAAAAATCCCAGCTGATGATTGCCTGATGACTAACAACTAAGGAAGGATGTAGTAAAGAGGTCACTGAAGATGTTGTGGCAGAAAGACAAAGCTAAGCAAGGTACTAGAGTTGAGATGACACTCAGGTGCAAACTTTATGGAAAAAGTGATTTATTACAGAAGAAATCTGTGCAGGAACTTACAAGAAATGAAAATATATTTGGAATGTGAAATGTAGAGAGACTGCGAATTGGCCTGAAAATTTTACCTTGAAAGTGAGTGAAAGCAACACAATCTCTCACCAAGATGGAAACCTCAATAGCAGAAATGGCTCAAGTCCAAAGAAAAGCAAAGATAAGAACAAAAAGCATGGACTCAAACAGAAGGCAATATAAAGTCCCAGACAAGGTGATCATCAGAACTGCAATACACACCAGAAAGCTCATTATGTGAGAAATTAGACCACTTAAAGACAATCAGGTTGAAGAATCCCAAACTACTAGGGCTGGGTTTGGAGGTAGAGTGTCTTAAAGGAGTCTGTGAGGCTGCATATTGCCTTAACGACTGACTGCATTTGTTCAGCAGAAATTACAGAGACTTGCTGAGGACAACGGAAGATGTGAGAATTTAGACATGTTAGTTGGTGTCAGATCAAAACAAAATGCAGTTTGTTTTTTATTTGCCCTGTTTTTACATGCAGATTTTCAGTGATTTGTAAAAATAATATAGACATCTACAGAATATGAAACTTTAAACAATTTTCTCTGTCACTGCTGCCATTAGCATCGAAAAATTAAAACAAAGGTTATTTGTTTGTTCAGATGTGGTCAACAGACTGCACTGGTGCAGTGCAGGGACCACCATTTGCTGAGACAAGGTGTTTCCACTGGGACATCTTTCACTTTCAGAAAACTCCAACAAAGGTTGTCATGCACAGGATTTGAGAGTACAGGGGTGACTCTGTCTAAGCTTAGGTGTCTAAAACACTTACTACAGAATGTTTGCATCCGGAGTTCTGGTGTAGGATGCTGAACTAGGATTCAGCATGCACAACAGAGCAATTTATTCTGAGTGAAAAAATGTAGAGCAATAATGTTTTAAAAAAAAATCCCAGTTGAACATTCTGGTAATAGCAGATTTCACTCAGCAATGGAACTCTCCTCTTTCATTTCTATTTTGGAACAATTGTCATTCAACACCGAGCAAAGTCACCATCTTTACTTCCCAGGTTGCTATTTCCAGGTCTTCATCTTGGGACACTGTCCTGTCCCTCTTTCCATGTGGCTCCAAAACATCAAGGGGGTTTCAGTGGTCTCTCATTACTTAGTAACTTCAAAGCCTTCCCTACTTGCTTGCAAGTTTTCATTCAGGGAAACAATTGCTTCTGATGTGACTGACTGCAAATAATTTATCTGATTTCTGCCATCCCAGCTTGGCTGTTTCCTTCAGAATGGCATCCCAGAGCTCATGCCACCTTGAGGTTCTTGAGGTGGCTCTGGGCCTGCAACATGAAGGGTGCTGCGGATAGCCCAGGGAGCTCATCCTTCTTAATGTCACCAGAGTCTATTCTTCCTCAAGTACTCCCTCCTTGTGACATATTATGACAATTTTGTGCTGAATAGCAAGTGCACCAAGTTTAATAACCATTGAACAGCTCATAAAAAATTAAAGTCATGAGTTGGTGGTGGGATTGCAGTGGCTGGATTTAATACTTCAGCTGAAGAAAGATAATTTGTAATTATCTAAACCAGCCCTATGACTGGGTTTTCTACAGCACCTAAATATGCTGCTATTTCCAGTGTCTGCTCAGAGCATTTCTGCACCCCCGTTTTGGGCTGGTACCCCCATTTTATGAAGCTCTTCCCAGCCCACACTGCTGGTGCTGAGAAAACCTCCTTGAGCCACTTTAAATCACTGACTGAGATCAATGGGAATCCAGCAGTGCCAGTAGAGAGCTGAAGGGAGGTGCTGCTTGGTGACAGTGCTACTTCTGTACTTCACTGTACCCAGGAGCAGGAAGCTGGGCTAGAGCTGGGGAGCTGCAGTGGGTGCACAGGGGCTGTCCCCAACCCAGGATGCTTCTGCAGCTTCCTGAGGCCAATGCACATCCATTTGCTTGTCTGCTTTCCAGCTGAGAGCAGATCCTGCTCCTAATGAAATGGAACTCGCACCAAGGCAAGGGTCTTGCTGCCTTATGGGAGCAACAGCCAGCCTCAGAGGTTTCAGTAAATAATACCATTTGTATAGAGATGTAAATAATACCATTTGTATAGAAGGGTATAGTTTTTATAGTTTTTCTTGGATTTTCATGTGTAGTCATGAAAACACGTGGATCTTGTGCTACCTCTGTGTGTATGTATTCATCTTCTTTCATAGTGTCAGTTTACAAAGCCCTGGAAATTCCTGATGACAAGAGGGGCCTGCTGTTGGCAAAGGGCTCTTCCCAAGCTGTGTCACAGAAGGGATGGCAAGTGGGAGATCTTCTCTCAAGGCACAGACCTGTAAAAAATGACAGTGTTGGTTTTGACGTTTCTGCAGCTGTTGGTTGATTGGGCACTATGCCTAGAGGATTGCAAAGGTAAAAACACACACATATGAGCTCAAGACACCTCTTGCCTGGCAAAATCTAAGATGTAATACTAATGTGATATAATGAGAGGAGGAAGGTGTTGAGGGCTGAAGGCAAGTTGACCAGAAAAAGTAATTTTATTCTCCCTTTTCACTGTAAACAACTTGCTTGATCTTTTGGTCTCCTCATCTGTACTGTGGAGATGCCTATTATTTACCAGTGTTACCTTTAGTGACAGGGGAAGGTGAATGTCCTAAAATCCCATTTGGATCCTAACAACTGGGAGGAAAATGTTGGGGGCTTAGCTCTCTGGTTCTTGCAAAGAATCAAGAAATAAAAACTAGCAACCTGAAGAGGAACTTGGCTCACCTGCCAGAGCTTTAAGAAAGCTTTCTGCAGGCTATGAAGGGGTGAGACTTGGGAGGACTCCAAACCCAAATGCAGTGCTTTTTCTTTCATGTTTCATGGGAGATGCAATGATGTGTTTTCCAGATACCAGAAAGAGGCACTACATGGGCAATTAGAGAAAAAGAACATTTTCTGCAAGACCCCTCTGTAACAATACACTCAAGCTGCTTGGAAATAATTCAAGTGTCTCACCATCATTTAGTTTGCTACCTGGGCCAAGGGGCTGTGAGGATCTGTGCCTGCAGCAGGGAGAGATAAAGCACAGATCAGTTCTGGAGAGGGTTTGCTCTGCTTCCACACCACTCCTCTCCCTTCAGGACAGCTCGGAGGGAAGGTCTTATAGGCAGGATAGCAGAAGAAGCCCTGGGTTCTCCAAGCCCTGGTCCCTAAGATGAACCTCCTTCCCACTGGGAGTATTAATCTAGGAAAATGCCATTCCTATGCATTCAACATTCCTGTCTTTCAGTTGCTTATTAGAAACACTTCCAAGGTCATATTTAAAATCTCCAAGGACATAGCCAACACATTGGCTTTTCTTTCAGTTTCTTATTAAAAACACTCCAAGGTCATACTTAAAATCTCCAAGGACATAGCTAACACATTGGCTTTTTGACACAGTAAGGGGATGGTCTTTCAGGTTTTAGGGATATTAAATGTGTTAACAGCAATATTTAGAAAAGCCTTTAATCCCCCTTTTATCTTGTGACATAAATCATAAGCAACTTTGTGGTAGGACCCACTTGCTTTATGTTGGGAAAGCACCAAAGACATTTTAGTAGGAACATGACTAATCACTTGCTAATCACATCTCTTGACAAACTCTTAGTGACACAGCAAGAATATAAACATCTGTGCCCCATGAATATCCCTATTAAATAAGTCTTCTAAAGGATTATATTTAATTTTTCTTAACATATTATATAAGAATTTCATTGGAAAATAAAACCACATTCCTAACAGTCTGTGAAGTAAGGCAGCTCACTTGCAAATGTGCCACACAGAAGAGGATCCAGAAGGATGAGGAAAAGAAGAAAGGAATTGCTTGAGGAGTCTGATTTTGACTACTTACATCTACACATGCCTCAGAATAGTTTTGTAGCCTGACCCAAAGCCGAGCCTGGCTTGAAAGCAAGTTGTATAAAGGAATTTTGGTGCTTTAAGCTGCATGGATTTCAGGGGGATTTTTGTAGCTAAGGGCACAGAGAACCCATAACCCACACTGCACAGAGATACCTCTGCACATTTGTATCTACATGTGGCAGCCCAGCCCAGTGCAGGCTGTGCCCAGTGGCCAGCCAAGTGTCTGGCAGTGCCTCCCTGACCTCCTGGGCAGCTGGTTCATTACTAGTGGGGCTCATGGGCTGCATGGACATGCAAGTGAAGTGCCACTGCCATGGGGAGTTGCCTGAGGAACCACCACAAACCTGCCCACTTCTTCACATGCAAGAACTGCAATCATGAAAGGCTATTTCTCTCATCTATCAACAAATTTCATATCAAATAAATTTTATTTTTTTTTTTTTTATGCTGGGAGACATTGATTCCCTTGGGATAATTCACGGCAGGAATCCAGAATAGAATGAAAAGAGGTAGAGTTGTTGATTCAGTAAAGCTACTGAATTGTGTCATTTTTTTTTTCCTATGTTAAACAGAATGTTTTCTTTGGAAGCTCTACTCTTTTTATACTGAATAGCAGTTTAGCAGCACTGCATTCTTCTAAGAAAAGTGGTATTGACAGCTCTATTTTAAGCCTCAGACCAACAGGCTGGTAGGAGCCCATGAGCAAGGTAAACCTTTGTGGGGAAGTCAAATCACTGAGATGTACATCATGCTACTCAAACATGTTAGCTGGGATCAGAAAAACCCAAGATTTTAAAGGCATATTAATTAGACAGTAAATAAATTCTTCATGTTTCATGAGAAGTACTATTTCAGTCTAACTTTGCAAGTGTGATGTCCTATGCACGGTGGTATGAGAGGAAAAGAATGGCAGAGGGCAAACAAATTATTTTTAATTTCTAATTAATCAAAATGAGAGAAATGGGTAACTGAGAGTCCTGTATGCAGCTGGCACAAGCACTGCTGATAATAGCCTGACAGGGCATACTTGGGGTCTCGGGACAAAACGGAGTTGCCTATGGGAGAAGGACCCTTTATAGAACATTTCTGGACAATTCCATGTTATTTATATTCTGTAAATGCTTAGTTTTATTTGTAGTAGTGGTGTTTTCATCTTGTAGTGCAAATTCCTTTAAGTCTGACTGCAGAGATGAATGAATGCTTTGACTGCTTCCACCAAGAAGCAAGGGTGAGTATCAGGAGCACTATTAAACAAAACTGTTCCCAGAACAGCTAGTTTAAACCTGTGATGAACTAGCAAAGCTGAAAATATCATTTAGGAGACGAGCACACTCTTGGCTTTTGCCAAGTCACATAATGAAGTGAAAATTTTAGGAAGGGCATCATTCTGGTAGAAAAGAGTTCAGACATTGCATGTAGCTTAGAAAAAGAGGAAGGATGGAGGTGATGTTTCCCAGCGTAGGTTGTAAAAACTCTTTTAATGGAGTGCCAAAAAAGCTGGTCTGTAAAGCTTTGTGAAGAGCAGGTTGATGGCTGAGGTAGTGCTGGAGGGAGGTCAGAAATCTCTTGGGCTCTGGGGCATTTACTCTTCTATGATCCCAACCACTTCCCCATCCATCACCCATGAAGCAAATAGCCAGTGGCAGCCATCATCCATCCTGGCTCCCAGCATTTCTGCCTTTTCCTGCTGAAGCTGCAGTGGGCATTTAATCCCTGGGAATACTATGTCAGCTGAGTCATTCCCTGAATTATTGCAGGAAAGGTCACCCATGTGCCAGCTCTCTCCTGGCACAGTCACGGGAGCTCTTGATCAAGTGCAGTATGCTGCACATCATACACAGCAGCCAGTCACTTTGGGGTTATTTGCTGCCAAATGGCCTTGGTCTTGCAACTCAATTTAAAATAGGTTAAAAATTCATGTGTCCACAGATGCTAAATGAGACAAGCTATACAGATTTGTCATGCCTGCATGTTCCTGGCAGTGGCCTTGTGCTGTCAGACAGTGCTTGTGGTGTCTCTGGTCATAAACCCTTCTATGCTTGCAAAAATATGGGCAATGGCCTCCCTGCTCCCAGTTAGATAACAGCCAAAGACTTGGTGTTTAAACAAGGATAAATAGTAGGTAAGCACATTTTGTTAAATTTTAATATATCCAAATGTTTATTTGTCTTGCTTCTGGTGTTATCTTTTATTTAGCCAGCATGCCACAAGTGAAGGGATGGCACAAGACAAATAATCTTCTTTAATGTGTGTGCTGCTGGCTAAAATTCTGCTGTTCATATGATCAGTCTGGACACACAATGCTCTTGCAACCAGCTGCACTTGGAAACCTATGGAGCAATAGAGAGAAAAGCAGAGGTATTCAGACCCCGCTCTGATTTCTCCAATGTTTGATTTTTATTTGATCCAATTTCTTCAATGTTCACCTTCAAACCTTTTCCAACAAGCATTTATTTTCCATCTCAGTTTCTGAAAAATTTGTTTTGTCCCCCCTCTCCCATTTTCCCAGAAATTCCATCCTCCTATTTTTGTATGGAAGTGGATATTTTGGACATTGGTACATTAATATTTACAGGTGACACTCGAGCCTCTCAGATCTCATCCATGCCATGCCCAAGGATTAGGCCAATAAAAGCCCAGTTTCCCCACCCACCAAAGGGACTCCTCATGCAGCTTGGATCAAGACCCAGAACATCCAGTTGGTTCAGGAAAGCAATTCTCCCCATTTCCATCCTAACTGATTCATTTAGAGTTTCTTCTACCACTGGTGATAGCATAAATCCAAAAGCATCTGGTGTTGGAAACTAGCAAGACAAGTTTGTGATGCTTAGGGGAATGACTATTTGCCTCCTGTTGTTGGATGCTCATTAGTCTTTCTGGGTCGTGTCAACCCCCAGTGCTGCCAGGAGAGGTCTTTTGGTTGGCTTGAACAGGCACTGGATAAGCAGCAGAGAGAACCATTGCTGCTGTTTCATACTCAATTACAACAATATAAATGCTGCCCAGGCAATGGAAGGGACAAACCCACTCTGAGCAATACAGTGAATGTCAGTGGGGTTTTTCTGGAGCAGGCAGGGTTATGGCCGGGCTGACAAGGTGCTTGGAGCAACTTGGTGATGAGGCAGCTCACAAAGGTTGGGGTTTTTTGTTGTGTTTGTTTGTTTATTTATTTGTTTATTTTAAACAGTTTTAAAGCAACTCCTTTGGAGCTTTGCATCCCAGCTTAGTAAGGAAGGATGACTGCCTGCTGCTGTGGCAGTCAAAGCCATCACTTGTTCTCGTGCTGGTTATGAAAAAGGAAGGACAGAGAACTTGAGCTTGGGAACAGTAAGTATTGCCAAGTCATCCTGCTATCTCTAGATCTCTCCTCTCCTTGCACGCAATGTTTTTTGAAATGGGGGATTACAGCGTGGTTCTAGGGGATAATTCAAATAATTATTGAAATGCACATCAAGACAAGTTGATGATCAAAGTGAAACAAGTGCTGTCATATAAAAGGAGCATCTAAATGCAATATAAGGGCAGTTATCCCTGACCTATTTAAACGTTCCTGGCCTTGGGCAGCAAAGCTTCAGATGAAATGAAATGCATAACAATACCCAAATGAGATTCACCTCTGCAATAATAAATGTGCTTCTGAGCTGGAATGATATTAATTGTAATTCTAGTATAACCACATTATCTCAAGTGTATGTTATATAGAAAAGAAAAAAAATCAAACTATTTTATTATACAAACCAGCAGGTTAGGATAAAA
>JAOEGS010014434.1:70438-101374 GCA_025447755.1 Corythornis vintsioides
GAAATATATATCTATATATATCTATGCGTGTGTGCAAGTATACATATACACACACATAAAAGTGCTCTTGGAATAGATGGAGTCTCATGACTGGATGTAAATCCAGATCCCCATACTATGCCTACATCTTTCAGGGTGCAGCTGTAATGAGGAGGTGACAGTTGCCAGTGCTGACCCCCCTGGAGATGTTCCCATTCAGAGGAGAAGGGACAGGGGCCTCAGGCTGGGACTGGCATACCCAAACTCCCAGACATTTACCTTTGAGCTCATGGTCACTGGGGTATATGAAGGAAATAAACAGTAGTGAAACAATGCATTTGCATTAAATAAAAACGCTAGCACTTAATGAGCCTCATCTTTTCCTGGGAGATAGGAGGGGAGGAACACGAGCAGTGTGTTTATCATGCTGAAGGCATTGCAGGCTTTGACAGGAATGGAAATGAGAGGAAGAGAGGAAAAAGGATGGAGGTAGGGGAAGAATATTCAGAATTGGGAACAGCTTGCCAGCTTCCTCTGAGGGTAACAGGGGAAAAGAGAGATTTTCATTAATGGATAACTGGCATTTCTCTAGTTTTCAATTCTAACAAACCTTCTAATGATAATTACAGACTTTCTGTATTTATAGAGACCCAGTGCATGTGTAGACAATAGCGTCATCTACCAAGTCCTTTCTTCTGCCACTATACAAATCCAGACATTGTCTTTCATGCCCTTCATTAAAATATGAAAGGAAATAAGCAATATATAGCTGTGTTGTTTCCCAGTAGTAGGAGGGATCATAATTAACTCTGGTTAAGGAGAGACAGAAGCAATTCTGAAGAAAAAGTTAGAAAGAAAGGTAGGCAGAGCTATGCTCACACAAAGTCCTGCTGTCAGCACTGGCTTTTGCTTATGGGAATGATCAGAGATGCAAAAAAAATGAGGACTATAAAACCACAAGTTTAATGCTCCACAGAAGGAGGCACAGCCTACAGGGTTTTCATTGGTACTGTCCATGACCAGACAGGCAAAATTCCCATCTATTCAATTTCTTTGGGCTTCTTCAACAAATGAACACGTTGATGGGTTAAAAAGCTGGAAATTTTAAACCTTCTGTGCTCAGTAGAGTTAGTCAAATGCCTCTTTGGATTTATGGAGTAAGAAGGGGTTCAAATTCCAGGTTTCAGATCCAAAGATCATAACAGATGCCCATCATAGTACACATAGTGGATGTCTGTGCCAAATCATGCTTGGGAGAAATGAACATTTCTGGTCGTATCTAAACTCTTTTTGGACTTTAATTAAAAGATATTTTAAAAACCCACTTTTCCCCCCTATTCTTATATAATTTCCTTTCGTGACTTTATATTGGTGAGATTCCTGAAATGTCTGTCAGTCTTGTATCTACCAAGATACCAGAAAATTTTCTGTCAATCCTGGACATACTTTCCAAAGCTCAGTCTCCTGGCTGCCTCTGTGTTGTAAACCAGAGAAGTCATCATTAAAAGGCACTTTAATCTTGGCTGTAATTTTTATACTGCAAAAAGCATTTGGATGATCATTTTGCATTAAAATAAATCATCCAAAACATGTCACTTACAGCCTCAGAGCTGTATGGGAAATTCACTGCAGCTGGCGAGCACTGTGAGGAAGAGGTTTGTGGAGGTCATCCCTGTCTCTGGCTACCCTAAAGACCCACTAGAATTTTTCCTGTGCTTTTATTCTTTTACAGTCTTGTTACACAATTGTAACCATCTCTTTGCTCCAGCCAGCCCAAGCACACCTCCGAATCTTCCCCTTTCTGTTTACCTAAAGCAGCCTCCCCCCTTTCCAAAGCAAAAATCCTAGTTCTGGGTAAAAGGCACCCCAAAAATGTCACCATAGCATTTGAAACATCAAGTACATTGCTTGCTTTGCAAAATCATTGAGAATAAAGGGAAATAGCTTGCTAACAACTTTCTATGGGCTTATAGACCATCTATAGTATTTTTCAGTAGCAGAGGCATTTTCTCTCTCTCTGGAAAGCAGTGATATGAATAAATTCATACATATGATGTCCTGTAGCATTGAAATTTATTTTCTAGCTCTGACATGTAAATATTTTCATGTTCTCTGAGTGACCCTAGCCGTATATGTCTGTTTCTTTTGGAATGCTGAGTATTTATTGCTGATATCTTGGAAAGAAGATGCAGCAAGTGATGGGAATAACCCCTTTTCTGGAGGAGAGAATGGGAGCCAGAGGGAAAGCTGCCCTGTTTTGCTGAAAATCGTCTAGATTATGAGGGCAACAAATCTGCTGCAGCAGATGAGGCAGAGCCTCGCATCCTCCAAAAGTGCTGTAGAGGTTGCTTTGCAGTCAGTCACTGTGTGCCACGCTCCAGTGACGTCGTTCCTCACCTGCCCTTCAACAAGGTTATCTAATGATAGTGCTTTTATTGATACTCCTAATGGTCACAGAAGAGGACATTTGGTGGCAATTCTTCAAGAATCGGTTAAAAATAGCAACGGTGCTACATGGCCAGCAGGAAGGCTCTAGGGGATCTTACAGAGAATTGCTAATCCACATCTGCAGTTTCATTCCTCAGCCTTTGGTGACTGAAGTGTTGTTCCTTTTTCAGGTGTTTATAAACATCACAGTGAAAGATTTGGTGTTCAAGTTAAGGGAGTTATGGAACAAAGGGAAACCTAGGCTGCAGAAATTACCATTTAGTTTCTACTTTCTGCAAATCTTAACCAGTTCCAGAATTTATTTTTTTTCTGTTTAACTTTGGCTTTCTCAACAGCTATAAGTGCTTCCAAGCTAGCTGGCATTTCCATTTTTATTTAGCATTTGTCCACTTTGTCATTCTTCAGTTTGCATTTTAATAATGTTACCAGAGGAGGTTATTTAAAATGAAAAGTAACTCATGTTCTTTATTTGCTAAGATAAAAAGAAAAAAAAAAAAAAAAGCATTAAAGGAACCCAAGCACACAAAATGAATACATTATTAGGGGATGACATTTCTGAGCTATGAATAATGATCATTGCAGCTGTAGCTTACTCTCTTGGAGGTAAGCCATAGTTGTCAGTTCACTACCAACATGGTCCAAAATTTTGTGACCTATGGACCACTCAGAAAATGTGTATTGTTGCTCATTGTCTTGTTCCATAGAGGGAAGAGGTGCCTTCATTTGATATTTGTATTCCTCCAACCCAGCAACGGCACCTGTGGCAGATACAGAGCAGAGCACTGTGGGGAAGCTGGACACCAGATGGAAAGGCAAGCATGCCTGCTCATGTTAAAGCTGTTGGTTGATGCCTTTGTTTTATAGTAATTTTCAAATGTGAAAAAAATATGTTTCCTGTAGTGCTTTTGTACAGTGGTGTGTTGCAGACTGAGAGCAGAGGTCTGGATAACAGGGAATTGCCCACTGTGGGCAATGTAAATGCTCATATTGCCCCCCAAGAAATGAATGTTTTTCAAGGGCAGGAGTGTGTTTCAGTGAAACACTGCTCCCGAGGCTGCCTGGGGTGAGGCAGAGGCAACAGCGGCTGTTTGGGCCCCTCACTACAAGAAGGATGATGAGGTACTGGAGCGAGTTCTGAGAAGGGCAATGAAGGTGGTGAAGGGTCTGAAGAATTTCTACTATGAGGAGAGGCTGAGGGAGCTGGGATTGTTTAGTCTGGAGAAGAGGAGGCTTAGGGGGGACCTTATTGCTCTCTACAACTACCTGAAGGGAGGTTGAAGGGAGGTGGGGGTCGACCTCTTCTCCCAAGTTAAAAATGACAGGACAAGGGGCAATGGCTTCAAGTTGTGCCAAGGGACATTTAGGTTAGATATCAGAAAAGAATTTATTTACAGAGAGGGTAGTTAGACATTGGAATGGGCTTCCCAGGGAGGTGGTGGAGTCCCCATCCCTGGAAGTGTTTAAAAACCATGTGGATGTGGTGCTGGGGGATATGGTTTAGGGAACCTGGCAGTGCAGGGTGAACAGTTGGACTTGATGATCTTCAAGGTCTCTTCCAACCAGACGATTCTATGATTCTATGTTTTCCTCCCCTTATTGCTAGTCTGAGCCTGGAAAACCTCAGGCAGAAGATTTCAGCCTTTCCTTTCTGCTTCCTCCGTGCCAGTCACAAGAGCCTTTGGGCAGCAGGCTGGATGCTGTGGCTCTGAGCAAACCCTGCCAGCTCACCAGCAGCACTGCACATCTCCAGTGGGGCTTGGGAGTCTCAGCCCCAGGACTCCCCCACACCACCACCTCCTCAGCCCTTCTAAAAATATTTCAGCTCAGAAAAACAACAGTGAGCAACATTTCCTCTGGTAATGAGACCCGCTGGTGAAACACACCCTTTATCCTCCCTATTCCCTGCATCATCATTTTTTAATTGCTAAATTATTTCAATTTTTTTTTTCCCCCTATATGTTTTTCTTCCTTTGCTCCTTTGTGCCTGGCGCCAGGCTGTTGAACTGTGCCGTTACACAACCACCGCCAGCCGTCTGCCTGGGGGAGGCTCACCGTAACCCAGATGTGTCACATGAAAGGAGAACTTCAGCTTATGACAGTCGGAAATGCTTTCGCCTACTTCTTAAAAAAAAAAAACAACCAACCAAACAACCAAAAAAAACGAAAAACTTCCCCAGCTTCCTAATAGAGCTCAGAGTCATTTCTGCACAGTGCTCTGAGCTGCTGAACGAAAAGGATTCATGTTGATGTTTTATGTTGCTTTACAAAGAACATTTGGGTAATTAGGAAGAAAGTTGAAAACTAAGACACTTGGAAGACTGGGGTATCACTTCCTCCTCAAGTGCCAGTCACCGGGTCTTAATCAAATTGTTAAACTAATTTCAGTTGGACTCTCCCCACAAAGTCCCCGACAAAACATTTGCAGGGCTCAATGCATCTTTTATCACATAAGAGAGAGCTCTTCTTATGCTACTATGGCATCCCTTCCTGCCTCCAAAGAAAACTAGGATTAATAATAAGATACTTGTAGTTCTGACATGTACATCAGTCCTGGTTTCACTGGGGCAGAATCAGAGGCCTACCCCCATCTGCAGGCCATTAGCAGTTTGGAGTCAGCCAGAGCAGCTGCCCCAAGTTGGCCACAGGTGGGTCCCAGACCAGAAACACCACTCTCAGGATAAAGAGGGAGGGATGAGTTTTTGGAGGATGCTGAGGGGAGGATGGGTTTTTGTGGAGTTCTCAGGTTTAGGTTCCTACTCTGTCTCTTCCTGCCCTTACTTCTGGGAACTGCTTTCCTGTTTGCTGGGGCCACCCTGTGTTTGCTGGGCTGAGTATAACTTTGTTTACTTTATACTAGCATTGGTATCAGTTTGGTTGTTCTGTTAAAGCTGTTTTTCACTTCAACATGTGAGTTTCATCTCCATTTCCTGATTCTCTGTTTTGGGAGGGGTCATTGTGTGATAAAGCAGTTGCTGTAATTTAGCTTCAGATATGGGCTAAATGTAGATAGTATCTAAAGACAGCAATTCAGGGACTAGATATACAGTACAATGAATGATCCAGGAGAAATAATCCTTGAAGTGCTATGCAAAAGAAGAAAAAAAAATAAAAACAAAAAACAAACCCAACAAAATAAACTGCCACATGACCCAATAAAATTAAGTCAGACCTGAACTTATTTGAAATCAATGAATCTTCTCGCTGATTCAGTGAATAGGCTTTGAATCAAACCATGAATTAACTTCTGTGGCAATCATGATGGATATCAGAAACAAGTCTGCTAATGAGAATATTAAAAGAAAAATAAATCCAGCTTCAAAATATCTCCGGTGATTAACTCTTCCATGCCACTGTATAACATAAACAAGTACTTTTGTTGTTTAGTAAGACTTTAGCATAGTTAAATGTACAAATGTCTTTTAAGGAAATTGTTACATCCAGCTCTGTATCTCACTGTCAGTTATTTCTCATCCTACATAATGACTTCAGGTTCTGTTAGGCTGTAACAGATAGTCCATACTCTTAGTGCAGAGCTCCTTAAAAAATAAACCCAAATAAGGTCATTCTGTATTGTGTGGAAGGGAAATCTGTGCATGCACATCAAAAATTCCTAGTTTAAATGATTGTGCATCATACCACAATTTGGGTGGTATTCAGTTCTGTTAGCTGGTTACATTTGCAGGGCAGATAAGGGCTGGCAATTATTTCTTTTGCATAATTGGATTACCAGCAACTATATTCTTCCATCTTGTTTTCTGATATCATAATCAATAGTGTCACTGTGAATTTGTATACACAGAAGCTTCTTGAGCTTCACAAGCTGCCAGTAGCCTGGAGCTCTTTAGACATGGCCTTCAATTTACTCCCCCACAAAAAATATTTTACAATCTTATTGCTCCCTCCATTTCCTAAGGGTCAAGGCAAGAAGCCTCCAGTTGACAGGAGGAGAGGAAAGCTCCAAAGCCACGAGGCACAAAGGTGAAGCACAGATTATACCTGTGGTCTGACATTCTGCAAGCATCCATCTTTCAGCACATTATGAAATTCTTCTGCTTCATTTTGCTCTCAGGACTAGGAGAGCCAAAGCACATGACAGAAATGGAGCCTGATTTCAACCAGGGTATGGGAGTCCAGGGGCTACCCTGCAGGCCTGTGATTAAAAAAAAAAAAAATAAAATACTTTGGACAGAGGAGATAGTTCTCCTTCAAGCTTTTCAGCTTCTGGCTTGGTGCTTGGGCACTCCAAGAGAAAGGAAAAATAACCAGCATGTGAAATGTGTCTCTCAAGAACATATTCTTAGAAGAGGATTTGAAGAAGAATTTAGGAGTAAATTGGCTGGAATAATCTTCAAATTCTGCAGTACTGGCATACACAATGACAACTCAAGGCTGATCTGACCCACAGGTACTCAAGCCTCACCAGAGCTTTGCCATTAATTTCAGGATGAGTAGGATAAGAAACTAAATAGGATGAGTTTCACTCTGTCCCTGCAGTCTTGATTCATACACTTGGCTCCCTAATGCAGGATGGAAAAGTCTTGTACAAAGAGTATGGCTTTTTTTTTTTTTTTTTCACGGATCTTAGTCCTTTCTTTAGAGGCAAGAGATGTTTTGACCTTCTGGGGCTGGAGTTTTTCAGTGAGACAGTGGTGGGTGACCATTGTGAGTGTCTGACACATGGCCAAGTCAGCCATCCCTGCACACAGGCTTCATCTGAGGCAATTTACTTTCTATTTTTGGAGAGCTGAGGGGTGTCTGTGTGAACAGTGATGGGGATCCATTCAATCTGCCGTAATTGAGTGCTGCTTACAGCAGGAGGCTGGTGCTGGTGGTCCTGGTGAGACTGGAGCTGGGGCAGATGACTCGTTGGGGTCAGGATGCCTGTCAACATGGTTTCTGGGAGGGGCTCTCCAGCCACTGCACATGTCCAAGACTTGGTCCAGGAACTCCAGGAATCAGAAAATCAGCCAGGCGTGTTTGTGAAACATAATCTGACACTCCTTGGCAATAATTCAGTGGTGTCCCCTTCACTGTGCACCATCAATTCTGAAGAGCTCCTTTTTTGCTCCTTGAAAAGCCAGAAAACTGTTTCATCATGTCACTGGGGAGTTAAGGAAAGCTGGTGTATTAATTAGTTTTCCCTGCAGTTTAACCAATCATTGCTTCAGGCTTGGGATGAAAAGATAGCAATCAATCTTTTTTTCCTCATTTTTTGTTGTATTTGTTTTTTGTTTTTGTTTTATCACAAGATAACCATTTGAGTATTCCTTGTTAACAGGAGGATAAAATTGCACTCAATTACTACACTATTGCTGTTATTTACAGCTTTACAATGTACCCTGCAAGTGACTGCTCAGTCCATACAACAAAACAAGCAGTGTGATTAGTCTAGCTAAGGAAGGGCTAAGATTAAATACCAACTTTAATTCTAGTTTTATAATCAAAGCTATGTGAGGGAGGGGAGAAGATAGTGTCATTTGACTTTAAAACTGAGACAATTTGTGAGTTGTTGTGGCTTAGTTGATTCTACTTATTGTTTTCTTAATCAAAGTAGTGTTAAAAATATTCATCCAGCAAAAAATGAGCGAGACCCCCAGGCCATGCAACGAGATAACACACAGACTTAATCACTATTCCAGCAAGGTCAGCCCTGTGCGAAGCCCCTTCAGTCTATATGGATTTCAAGGGGCTTTTCACACTCTTCATTCTCATTTTCTCTGGGGAGCTGCTGTTAGACATTCTTTGCCACATCATCCATAAAGACTGCTGGGTCCAACGTGCTCTGGGAAGAGCAAGTGACTATGGTAAAGTTTCACACGTCTCCTCAACTTAGAGAGATGAGAGCAGCTCGACTGGTCTCACACCAGCTCTGCTGTGTGCAAGAGTTGTGATGAATCTGCAGTCACATGCAAAGTTCAGTAGCTAGTTTATTTGTGCTGCCATGCCAATGTGTTGTCTTGACACCACCAAAATATACTTGAAATTACTTATTTAAAAATAAAAAAATAAAAAAAAGAAGAGTGACTGATAATCCCAACGAGGAATTATTTTAGGTTTGGCACCTTCAGTCCATGCAATTTCCAGCTGCTCAGCAGATTAATATTTTGCATTGTAACCTTTATATCCATCTTCAGATACCATTGTATCAGAAAGAAAAAGCTTTGAAAGAAATTGCAGGCCTAAGCTGGGTGGAAGACTTTAAAGAATGTAAAGCTCTTAAAGAACAAAGGGTTCATTATGTAGGTTTAAAACTGTTCATTTATTTGTAGTCAGGCCCTTAAAGAAAAATCTGTTAAAGTTCACCCAAACATACCACTGCCTGAGTAGCCCTAACAGGGGAGAGATCTTGTTTGCCTTGTGATACTGCATCAAGAAAGCAATCCCCAACAACCAATGAAGGATTTTTTCAGCAAAATTCCAAAGTACCCTGAACAGACTGAAATTACAAAATGAAAACTGCTAATGAAAAAATGAGAACTGTAAGTACTGTAAAGTATAATTCATATTTACTTTTACTTGTCGAGGCATTACTTGTGTCTGGGACAAACAGCATATTTCAGCTATTTATTCACAATGTAAACATTTACAAACTGGAAGCCTATGAATCAGGCTGTTGTTATTGCTCTGTCTTTAGCATCTGATTACTTCAAGGGATGTTCTGTTCTAAGTATGAAGCAAAGCTGAGGTCTATATTCTACCAGTCTGCCTGTTCATCTGCCTGATCTCAGCCTTTGCTGCAGCACCCATTTCTTTAATAGGAAAATGTGCAACTCACCCTGCAGCTCTGGAAACTGTGACAAAATTGGTGTAATGTGAATATTCCCTTGGGTTGCCCGGTGCCCTTGTCCACATACAGCTTATGGAGTTTGAGGCCACATCTAGAGATGTGCAGAGACTAGTCTATAACACATTTAGTTTAATACAACTTTTGGTAAACACACATACAAAAAAAACCCCCAAAACTGGGTCAGAACCTGCTCCCTGTCATGAATTTCTGAAAGCATCTGGTATGGGAAAATGTCAGAACTTGCATACAGGTAACAGATGCTGAGCTAAAAATGGTTAATAAATGTGGTGATGCTGTTCCAGCATGCAAGGTTGGGGACAGACCTGAAGCTGGCGTAACTCCAGGAGTGGCCTCAATGTACCCACACTCCCCAGGGACCACAGCTCCCAAAGCTCCCAGCTCTGGAGACAGCACAGATTGGCCTCTAATACTTTATAATTTATTTGTAATTTCGTTACCACAAGAAGCCATTAGTTGTGCATTAGTTTTACCCAGTATCTTCACAATGCTGTCATTTATTAGGTACTTCTCTGGATTCATATTTGTTGTTATTGTTGTGTTTATTATCATTCTAATGGTTATTGATATTGTGCTTATTTTGTGTATCATGAACTTCAGTGTATTAGCAGTTGGGTTAGGACTAGGATGAAAAAACTGTGAGCTGCAGCTTCATCAAATGCTGCCTGACCTGTGCTTTGCTTTGCTTTGCTTTGCTTTGCTTTGCTTTGCTTCGCTTCGCTTCGTTTTGCTTCGCTTTGCTTCGCTTTGCTTCGCTTTGCTTTGCTTTGCTTTGCTTTGCTTTGCTTTGCTTTGCTTTGCTTTGCTTTGCTTTGCTTTGCTTTGCTTTGCTTTGAGGGTCTCAGTGTGGGGCTGAGAAAGTCCTGCTCTAAGATCAGTTTGTGGCAGCCAGGACATAGGTAGCAGGAGGAATCTCCTTCTGCTGCAATCTCTGCCCAAGGTCCACAGAGAAAAGTATTCTGTTTTACAGAGATGCTGGGCCCCAGGGTGGCTAAAGGATGTCCTCAGACTGTCCCTGGAATCAGGCTCTTTTGAAAGGGTTAATCAGCAGGTAACCAGTTCAGCAGCCAATATGAAACGTGGAGATGCACATTCATGGTTGCATTACTCAGAGTATCCCTATTCCCACCTCCCCATGGACAACTGAACTACAATACACTGCACTCAGAGTGCTGATCAATTAGATCCCCATAATTGATTTTTTTTCTCTGCTCCTTTGTGCTGTTTCAGCCAAAACTGCTGCAGAGACCAAGATACTGAACTAAATGAATTCTGCCCACTGACATGGTGGTGTAAAGCAGCTCAGCCAGCACAGCTGGGAGCAGACCCTGATGAATAGGACTTCTACATTAAAAAAAAAAAAAAAAAAATTATTTGTTTTTTACTTAGCAGGAAGAATGGTTATCAGCCTCAGCACAGCCCTGTGCTCCTCCTTGTCTGCAGCCATAGCTCAGTTTCTGAACATCCCTAGCTGCCAGCGGCTTCCAGCTTGAGCTGGGTCACGTTCCTGAGGCAGAACCAGAGACCAACTGGTGATGGGGCAGAGCAGTTATGGGTGCCTCATCCAGGGTGCACCCCATGTCTGGCCACAACTTCCAGGGTGCCCAGCAAGGACAGTGGAGAACAGATTTAGGAAACAGATTAAAGTTTCCAACAACTTCATTATGTCTTAGGCTGCATGGTCACTCAAATGTGGCTTTTTCTGTTAGTTTAAATTACGGAATGTCATTTTGATCTTGACCCTTTTTGTCTGACATCTTACTGCAGGGTTTCGCTGGTTTTTCCCTGTAAAAAAGAACAATACCTAGGAATCCCAGGTTAATTACATGGTTATTGGTATGACTAACAGCAAAATAAAAGCTCATCAGGCCAGTATCTTACTTAAATACCTCTTTTGTCAGTTCTATTTGAGTATTATCTTGACTAGTTCAGGGGTATTTTTTGGTATACAAAAAATATCAGCCATAGAAAAACCCTAGAAAAAAAAAGGAGATAAGAAGTAAATTAATCAAGGAGATAGTAAGTCCATAACAGCAACTTTCTGCTTAACTGTTCCCTAACGTGGAAGATTTGTATCTTTTGATATAGCCTAATATTCCCTATCAAGGCAACACCCTAAAGACAATTCCTTCTTACTTCATATGTCTGTATCTTATCAAAATTTAGAAATATCTGTATTCTTTCTTGGTCCTACAGGAAAAGTCAGGGAGATATTTTGATAAGTGTGTGTCCTTATTATAACCCATCAACACCAAGGCAAGTCCTGCTTGCAACAGGCTAGGATGAAATCACTCTGTGGTCTTAAATTACAAAAAAAAAAAAAAAAAGAGTCTGATAACTTCTAACTATAATGATTTTCTGGTCTTTGCTGTTGTAAATCATCTTGACAGTGCCACTCAAACTTATTGAAAGCTAGGTCAAGCAAAACGTATTAGACCAGTAAATTAAATTTCCTTACAAGGAGATTGACAGAACTGAGCTCTGACATCTGTTCTCCTTTTCCCCTCTTCCTTACCTTGCCAGAGCTTGTTTAGTGCTCTTTGCTGGCTTCTTGGGATGACCATGGTCTGTCACCATGGTCTGGCAGAGAAGTCACTGGATGCTTCGGTGGGTTTTTATGTTCAGTTTTTTTTCCACAATGATGCATAAGATAAAATAAAGCTTGAAAATATTTTGGAACATGAGGTGTGAGTCCTCAGCTTTCTAGAACACTCACTGTTCAGAAGAATGTTCTGTTTTACTTGTTTTTATAACTAAAGGAAGCAAAACATCCAACATTCAGGCACTGACCTATCTTATTCTCATCTACAAGCTGTTTTAAGTGTTTAAGGATTTCCACAAGCTGTGATTTTACAGGAGGTTTCATGTTCCCCTATGCATTTTTTGAAAGCTGTAATTAAGAAATTTTGAAGAACAATTGCCCAGCACCATGTAATTAGAAGACCAAGAGAGTTTAATGTCTTGTCCATACTTCAGCTCCATTGTAGACTCAGGCATGTGCTAGTGAGGTTGGTTATCTATTGCTTGTGCTCAGACACGTGTGTACCATTTGTACTATATTTGTATCTTCTCTGTGATTGCTACGTGGAAGAATAAATAGACCTGTCAGTTAATTTCAGAGTTGAAAACATTTTGTTCCAGCATCTTTCCTTCCTTAAGGCAGTTGGAATAGTGAAGGTATATTATTTTTATTCAGTGTTTGAGGTTACAAGACAAATTAAAATAACAGCATGTTCCAAATGAGATTGCTTTCATTTGATTTCTTTGACTGGGATATTAAGTTGAATTGACTAGTCACATACTTCACAGGGCAGTGAATTATTCACAGGAAAGCTTGAATTGCAGTTAATTTAGCCTCCTGCAAACCTCAGTTAAACTGTGGTTTTCATAAATTGTGACTCAGGGTCTGGAGAGTTGCATCTTCATTTCTTCTTGACTGGGTGTCTGCAGCATCCAGCACTGGGAGATCCAGAATCCTTTCAGGGATGAGCACCTGCTGCAAAGCTGAGATGGGATATTCCCAGAGGGAGTCCAGCAAGGAGTTAGCCTGCCTCACAGATGTATGCAGATACTGGGTCTGAATAAAGTTTGGCTCAATATAATCTCCCAAATAATATGTTGTGTACTAATGTGCTCTCAGTACTTGCAGAAGCAATGGGAACTGGAGTTAAAAGCAGCAGATGCTCATCCCTGCTGAGAATTAAAGAGATTTTATCCCCCACCTAGACAGTCCAGAGCAAAACAACTCCTTGATGTAACAGAGACAGATTTCAGTCTTTTTAGAGAAGGCCAAAACCCTCCTGCTCTGCACTTGATACATCCCACTCCAGCTTTCCTATGCACCATCAGTGTTGCTAGACCCTCCGTTTCTGTTGTGTACATAAGAAAGCAAAAAATAAAGCAGTTGATTTCTGCAGCTCCAATTTTAGCAGTATTTTCACAGTTACTATTGTGCCAGAACTCTACATGACACAAAGAAATCTAGTAGGTCAGCGGCTTGAAAATAAAGTCTAATTTTATATTTAGGCAAGTTACATAAGCATTTGCTAATTAAGAAAAGTGTTTGCCTATCATTTTCCCAGAAGAGAAAAACACACACAGTACTTGAAAGGTCCCTGAAAGTTTAAACCAGAATTGCTCAGAATTGCCCTTTCCATAAAAGATTTCTAAGAAATTTTCACAGGCCACATCAATATTTAAAAATAAAATCAAGTGTTATGTTTGAAAACATAGTGAGAAATGTGTTGGGTTTTAAGTAGCTCAAGATGATAATGTTAGCACCTCTGCTAACAAAATCTCTGAAGCACTTGAAAGGACCCAATTAAATTAACAGGGACTTTTTGTTTTCTGCTTTTCATGCTGTAGAAGTAATTTGGCTGTCCTTGACTGGTGATTTCAATGGAGCTGAACCAGTAACCAATTTGCCAGCAAGAGAGAGGCAGTAAAAATTTTAAAAGGCCTCTGTTTTTCACTCTAACTGAATAATTAGTGGGATTGCTTTTGGCAAATAAGCTAAATTCTGTGATGTTAAGTTCTGTCAATGGGGGGGAATTGCCGCTCATGACAGAAACAGAGCTGGTCCTGGCTGGAGGATGGAGCACCAGATTGTTTCTAGGCATAACAGGATTGGAAAGGCACTAGTCAGAAATCTTTGTTTCCTCATGAGAAATCAACAGAGGCAGAGTGAGGTGAGTGACCATGGTATGACCAGACAGAGTAAGCAGAGGATTGTGGTTTTGTACAGAGCAGTGTCAAGGATGTCATGGCAAACAGTGGTAATAATTGCATTTAATGGTAAAGCTACATTTATAGATTATGAAGAAGCATCTGCTATTTTACAAATGATTAATTAACCAGATTCACAGACTGTCAAACAACTCAAAAAACTCTTTTAAGATCATAGTTAATAGTTACCTATAATTCATCCTGTTGATGGGCTTTAATAAGCACTGATACCATACACTTATTGCCTGACTGTGCTTTCAGCTACAGGATTTAGCTTCAAGATGCAGGGTGAATAACATGATCAGTGAGCCAGCTTTCACCCAATATCAGTATCTTCTTTAACTGTTGATCTTAATTAGCTGTCTGCTCATCACACAATATTGGCAGACGTTGATGAAAGTTTTCTTTTGAAATGGCCCTGCTGAAGCAGCACAGGTTGTCTGTCTTTCTAGCTCAGTAATTTTGTTGCTTGCAGGCTTGGCTGAGCAAAAATGATGCTCTCCTCCCTTTAATGCATCAGTATTGTTAGGAACTTCCAAACCTTTGCACTGGTACTGACAAATCTGGCCACCTTCACAGGTTTTATAGGCTTTTGTCTTTCCTCAAGCTTTCTTGGTTCTCTTAATTAAACATTTTTTGTTCCAGTTCATTCTGCTTGATAATTAAGTCCATTTATTCTAACTGAATTTCTTCAAACTTGGAGAGTTCACATGCATGAAGGATACCTCTCAGCAGTGTGGAGAAGGAGCTGCTGTCAGCAGTAAAAAATGTTAGCTTGGATTGGCTTGCAGGTACCCTTCAGGAGTAAGGAAAAACTATTAAAATCATGAACAAAATTATTCTCAGACCTTCATTGTGTCTAAATCAAATCTTTTGTGAGGTGACTTTACTAAGTAATTGGCATTCTTATTATACCTTCACTTTCTTCAGAAAGAAAAACTGCCTTTCCCAGAACATCCTGAATTCTCTCATGCCTCCAGTGTACTCAGCCTTTTCTTCTGCAAGAGATCCTCTGTATGTCACATAAAAGGGTAAAGTAATTTAGCAGACAATAAACCCCCTTATGTTCCAGCTTGTCCTTGGATATCAAAGGGGCTGGGGGCAGCTGGGCTTAGCTTCTGAGTGATGTCCAATTTGACACTATTAGTCTGGTTGTGTTCAGTCTGTCTGAATTCCTACAGCTCTGGTTTCACTACTAGCACTGCCCTCCCCATCTAGTCGTGCTTCATGGCTTCAGTCAGGAGCTGACAGCACCCAATGAGAGACTCCTGCAACTGGCAGTGTGAATAGTGGTGTTTATTGAAAGCAACAGAAGGACAGGTTCTTGTGGATTGCCAGTGATAAATTCACTGTCTGCAAAACACGTGCAGATATACAAAATGCATTAGATTAAAAAGCTGTTCAGTAACATTTCTAAGTTTCCTAGGGAAATACTTGGAAAATCTGGATCTTATCCAAAGGTGTCCCTATGTGGGGGAGCAAGGTTCAGCCCAAAGACTGATCCCAGGAGTCAGAGGTGACCAGCAATAGTATCCGCCCTGACTTGTCCACGATGATGTCTTCCCTGATGTAACCCCTTGCTTCACATGTTTTTATAATATTTTTCACCTTTGGGATGGAGCTGGAGTGACTCTAGTCATAAATACCTGCTCTATGATTGGTGTCAATTTATCTCACTTCACTTTTAAAGGTATAGCTGAAGAAAATTCAAAGCACAAGCTCAATCAGGGGTGGTCACACTTTGGAGGTGGGTAGCCTTTGGGATGGAGGTGTGTTTTGGTATTAAAATGACATTATAATGAACGAAGTTCACACAAAGGACAGCATTTTGTCAAAAAATGACAGAGTGTTGCCCAGGATGGCAAATAGGCAGCTTATCAGTCCTGGGGTACCATCAAGTTCCCATCTCTGCTGTGATTCACAGAGCTTGTCCATGGAGTCTTCGTTTCACCCCCTGTGCCATTCACAGGCATTGTTGTCCCGTGAACCACTGTGGAGCGGATTCCTTGCATACCAGTTTCACTCCACCCTGGGAGCTTCTTCAGTATTATACCTTTCCTTAATGTGTGAACAATGGTGTACCTTTAATATGGTTTTAATTTCTAACTCATCTCCGGTCATAATTCCAGACTGTGCCACTGTATGTCTGTGGAGCTGGTTTCCCCTCCCTGAGCTCAGTGGTCAGGAACCTATTTGCCTTCCTGAGGCTACTTCTGAACATGACATTTCCACAACGAGCTGCTCAATAAACTCACAGTAAACTAACCTTAGTAACTAAAAGGATATTTGCTCTGCTAACAGTCCCACAATTTTATGGGGATCCTTCTTTTATACAACTACTTTCCGTGTTTTGCTGTCTGGAGAGAGTTTTAAAATGAATATGACCTATAGCTAATCTTTCCCTAAGGTCTCCAGACCTACTGCAGTGCTCATTTGAATGCACCCTGCATCCATCACTTAATTTCCTAACCAGGCGAGGCACAATGGTTTCTGGCCTGCCTGGCTCTGGAGCTCTCATTACAATCACAGCCTGGGTATTAAAAAAAGACAAATACCTCTGAGATCCTTGTCAGTCTAATACCTTCCTGCTAGAACTAATAAAACACACGTAGTTTAATAGATGAAGACTTACTCATTCTCTGAAAAATATCTTAGTGGGAGTCACTATTCACATTCTCCCATTTTGTGCTTAGCATTACTTGTGTAGCTATGAATCACCTCTGCCACTGAACAGGGGACAGGGAAAGCCAGAAAGGCTCCTGAAGGCGAAGACTTTAGCTGAAATTGCAGAAGGTTCTCTGTGGTTTATGGTTTTCTGGGAAGTATTTGTATTACTGTCATTTTTACCGCTACTGAGTACATGGAGATCTTGAGCCACAACAGGCATCTTATCAGGGCTGCAAAAGTGATCTTCAATCTGTGCTTCTCACAAATGATAAAAATAATTTATGAAGAAGGCCTCTGATTTATAGTGAGCAATTCTGTCCTTGGGAAAATAGATAATTAATAATATTCAGAGAAATTACACAGTTTTAAACCAGCAGTGATATGTACGAATGGACAAGGCTGTGTATTCTGAAGACACCCTGCCTGCTCTGCCTGCAGCAATAGATGGGGAGACCTTGAGGAAGAAAGCAGCTCAGAGAGTTTCAAGTAAACAGCCACAGTTAAATCTAGTAGTGTGTGTGAATCAGAGCAAGTTTGTGACTTAAACCCTACAGGAATACCACCAACAGCTGGTATGTGTCTAGTGAGTCTGCATTCCTCATCCCTTGCCACGGGCAGCCTTGCAAAATAGCCTACAACTGGGACCGAAGATGTGGCACCAACCTATGATGGAGAAAAGAAGCAAGCTAGGAAGTAATTAAAATATTCCCTTCTACAAATCACCCTTCTTAAAAAAAAATAAATTAAAAAACCTCCGTCTTTTCTCTGTCCCTTCCTTCATTTTTCCTGTTTTAATGTTGCTCTTCATTAAATAATATAAAATCCCACTCTTCATGAAAAAACTAAGGCCTCTTTGTCAAATTTCTAGCATTTTTTCAACCCTGAAGATGAAGAGTTCATATTCTGTGCTTTATAGTGCTTTATATTGACAAGCTGGCTTTATGAATCCATGAGCCACAGAATAGAAGTGAAATAAACCCAAACTGCAATCAGGAAATTACAGCTGGTGAAAAGATCATTATCTAGCAGGCGTCGAGAGGCATCCAGTAAATTACTCATCATCATTTGTGGCTTCTTCTGTAACACGGGTTAGCTACCAGGATCCCCAAGCACATCAGAGGAGCACACCGTGGGGTTGTGGGTCTGCTGGGTGTTAATCAGGGAGCAGGAGAGCAGTCCTGCTGTACCCAGCTCCAGGCTGTGGGGACACAGCACCCTCGGTGCCCCCTTGCTGCATTTCAGCGATGACACGGGTGGAGGAACAAGGTCGAGCTGTGCCCAGAGAAGCTTTAGCTTTATGGGGAGCTGGAGGGGTGAGGCCTGTGCTCCTAGAGCACTGTGCACCTTGTGGATGGTCCATCACCCACTCAGGCCTGATCCATCAAACCTCAGGAGCATGGTCTTGTGGTCAGTGCCTGTAGCAAGATGCAGAGCATGCTCGGGTACCATGAGGACGGTGTCCCATGTTGGTCACCTACTCAGCTGGAGCACTTGGGAGGATGGAAGGAACAGAAAATGGGACATCTGCAGCTCCTTTACTGTTTCTGGTAAAGTCTGGGTCCATCACTGCTATCCTCACTCCACTGTAGCTCCTCCACTCCAGAAAGGCTGAGAAAACCCCAGAGGGATACATTCACTGGAGAATGGAAAAACATTAAAAAAAAGAAAAAAAAAAAAAAAAAAAAAAGAAAAAAAAAGTTTATCTCCATAATCCAGTTTGTGATGGCAGAAGGTAGCAACATTTCTGCCTGCTTCACATGGGCTTTTTCCACAGTCCTGAGTAGAAAGCCCAGGTCTATCACACAATAACTGTTTTAAATTTAAAGCCTAATTGTCTGATGTTTGTGTTTGGAAGGGCAGAGAGATTTCAATAGGGAAGTTAAATTTACATTCAGGTATTTGAATGACAAACATATTTTATTATATAGTATCCTTAAACGTTGATTTATTAAATTCTTGCTTCACCATCTCATCACTTCTTTTAACTCTCTTGTAATTCAAAATTTCATCTCACATTCCTCAGGGAAATGTTTGTGGGTTTTGTTGTATTTGTTTTTTTAAACCTTGGAAAAATCTTTAAAAAGCATTCTGCCTCCACTTCTTTGACTCTTACCTGTAAACGATATAAATAGAGGTATAATTAGACATTAAAAAGGCAACACATTAAGCTTCTTAATTAATTATGATTTGCCTATTGAGTTAATGTCCTTGTAAATTGTTCTGTGGGAGTTGTGATTGCCTTTTCCAGATATAATTGCATTGTTTATCCTATAGAGGCTTTCCATAGACTTCTGCAAAGCCGAAGGTACTTGTTAATAGTAACAACGACACGTGCACAAAGCAGGCATCTCCACTGTAATTTCTTGCTCACAACTTCCAGATATGCAGGCAAGTTACAAATCACACAAACTGCCCATTTACATCTCAGGCACATAGCTTTTTTCTTCTATAATCTAACCATAAATAGCCTAAAATCAGATAGGTAGACTCAGATATGTAGACTCATATGCAATAACTAAGATACTTTGTATCTCACATTTTGAGGTCTAGTATCTGGGCTCTGATCTTTTCATAACACAGGCCAGGGGTTAGATATGGTATATTACAGCTCTCTGTAGCTGTCTAAAAGAAGCACTACTGAACTTTAAGCTATTTCCCTAGGCCGTGGAAAATAAACAAGCCTGATTAAATGCTTCCAGAGGACAGCAATATTCCCCAGGTGCATACACACATCATCCATCTATGAAGATGAGTAATTAACAGGGCACATACTGCTGCTACCTGATACTGCACCAAACTTTTGCAATGAGTGATTAACTTTAAATAGCTTGAAAATCAAGTGCAAATTAGGAAGGGGTGGGACTGGGATGTTGGAATCACTGGAAGATCAGGCAACCTTAATTTCCATCCCTCTTTCTAGAGAGATATATGCCCCAATGGTCTTCTCCTCTGGCTGACTGTGCTATGCTCACAGAAAGGAGGGTGACAGAACAGGGCAAGGAGATATCACTCATATAGGTACAAGGGAACTGTTCCTGTTCCTTCTGATTCACCACTTGGTGTTTTTCCCCTCCCCATGATGGGCTGCAGAAGCTGCATGTCTACCATGACTGATGAAGGAGGGGCCTTTCCAGGGGGCCTTTCTCTTGAGACATGGATTTTATTTGCTCCTGCAGCTGTCTGGTATGTGCTCCCCCAGGAACTGGGACCATGCAGAGTCTGATGTCAGGGCTCCTGGTGCTGCTTGGTGGGAGGTTTTGCTCCAGCCCAGTTTTTTTTTCACATGGGAATTTGTGTATGCACTACTCAAAAGGAAAATATTTGGCTTAAATCCAGATGTTTTTATAACTTTGGTGGGTCTTTGAATATCTCCTGGGGAAGGTAGCTCCCATTTGCCCTTGTCTTGCTGAATCAGGTGATGAAGGCAAGTTCAGGTAGTTGAGGTCTCATTAGTCTCCATCTGAAAGGAAAGGCAGGGTGGTAACTCCACAGCATTGGTTTGGGCTGGGGGAGTAATATCTGTTAGTATTGGAGTTTCTCACTGCATTCTCTGCTATGTTTTTTGTTTGTTTGCAGTTTCCTGTTATTGTTGTTCTCTTAGAATATGTGGTTTGATGATGAGAAACATCAGGGAAAATTTCTCATTGAGGTTCTCTTTATCTCATCTTTCTCCTTTCCATTTCCAAGGACTTACTGTGCTGAGGAATTCACAGGCACTTTCTGAGGTCTGAGTTATTTCTGAGGCTTCTTAGCTTATCAGCTCATCTTGACAAAATTTGTTAAGGGCCATCTTAAAGAAAACAAACAGCAAAAGATTTGAGCCTTTAGAGAGATGTCAAATTGGGGTTTACTCCCTTTCTACAGTTTGGGAAAAATCCCCTAGGGATCAGGTCTTCTTCTACCACCTGCCTTGTTTCAAATTGCTGCATAAGATGTGCAAATGTTATTTTACTTTCTGCTGTCAGCTCTTTTCTCCACATCATTTACTACTTCAAATAATGCTTTGAAAAAGGAGCTCTGATGTCTGCTTTCAGATGAAAAATGACAATCTCTGGGTAACCTGCTCAAGCACATTGACAGGAAAGCTGTAATTTCAGGATGGCATCTTTCCCTCCACAGTCATGAGATTTATTGCAGATGAATAGAACAACTGAGAAGTAATTTCTTAGTCACAAGTTTCGATAAGTATGCAAGGAAATGCCCTGATAGTCTATTGAGGAGTTACATTAGACATAATTTTTGCAAGTGCTTTCATAGCAGTATGTCTACCTTCCTCCTAGCATGAAAAGAAAGCTTCACAAAGTGTATTTTTTTCCAGGATATCTCAAAGATATTACATTATTTTGGTTTGGTTGCATAAGATCTGATTGTTTCACTTCTCTTTAAAGTTAAAATTCTATGTTCAGAAACATATTTTAGTCTGTGTGTATCTATGTGCCTTAGGTACGACTATAGACACCCTATGCAAAGGAGAGAATGCAATTTCTGCAGCAGGGCATTCAGGAGAAACCAGAGAACTGGAAACAAAGCCTAAACGTGTGATGAAGCAAGAAAAGGTCAAAAGCTTTCATGAGCTTGGGTGTGCACACCAAGGTTGTTGTGCAGCAAATCCAACCCTCAGCCAGTGTGGTGGCAGGTTTCAATTTGACTCTGAGCATTTCCCTAATTTTCAAGCTGGGCCGAAGTACTTTCAAATAAGTGGAAAGAAACCTTTGACAAAGAAATGATCCCCAAAGTGTATGTAGCTTTTTGGCTGATTTAAAACATAGATTGGCTCCAAAGAGGCCATCACCATTAACACCAGGCACCAGTACAGGTCAAGGGCTGACCTGCTGGAAAACAGCTGCATGGAAAAGAACCTTGGAGTCCTGGTGACCAATGTTGTCCATGGGACAGTAATGTGTCCTTGTGGCCAAGAAGGTCTATGGTATCCTGGGGTCCATAAAGTGTGGTCAGTAGGTCAGGGCTTCTCCCCCTCTACTCTGTCCTGTTGAGACCACATCTAGAGCACTGTGTCCAATTCAGGTCTCCCCGAGGAAATAATAGAGATAGTCCAATGGAGTTCTATGAGGATTTTAGGAGACTGGAACATCTCTCACATGAGGAAAGGCTGAGGGACCTGGAGCTGTTTAGTCTGGAGAAGCCTGAAAGGGGGTCTTATTAATGTTTACAAATATCTGAAAGTTGGATGTCAAGCAGAAAGGGCCAGGCTCTTTTCAGTGGTGCCCTGTGATAGGATGAGAAGCAATGGTCACCAACTGAAAATACAGGAAGTTCCACCCCAACATGTTTCATTCTCTAGAGACTTTCAAAATCCACTTGGATCTGTTCCTGTGTGGCCTGTCCTGAGTGATCCTTCTCTGGCCAGGAGGGTTGGACTCAATGATCTCCAGAGGTCCCTTCCAACCCCTACCAATCTGTGGTTTTATGATTGATTCTGTGATCAAAAAAAGAGGTGATTTTAATGAAGAGGAGATAAAAAACTCCATGACATACAAGACACAATGGAAGTGCTGGCAGCACATGAACATGGTGTCATTTATGCCAGAGTTACGATAAACACTCTGAAAAGCACTTCCAGTTATTTTAAATTACTTTATTCTCGTATCCCCAAACTCTGATCACTTGCAAATTGAAGTGCTCTTAAAAACTTTAAGTACTCCATTAATTTTAAATTGCTCTAAACTGTACAAGCCCAGAAACCCAAAGCACTCTTGAAATCTGAAATGCTACAATTACTTTGAATCACTCAAAAAATGTGGGTTCACAATCCATTTTATGTGTTTATTTTTTTCACATTCATATTTTTCCTTGCAGTGCAACAAACACATTAGAGACATAACATCTTCAGCCCACTAGGAAAAAAACAACATTCTCAATATTCACCCAAATAGTTAAAATCAAAAAGGAGCAACTTTGAAAAAATTCAGTAATACACATAGATGACCAGAAAATGTGTGTGCCTTCACACACTTCTATCTGCCCAAATCTTAGATGCAGGCAGATATATGCTATGTGTTTCCCCTGTTACTCATGGCTGTATTAAATTTCTGAAGAGGCTGGTGCCTGCTTCATTTCGCACACCAGTGGCACCCTGTGCTGCTCCACCAGTGCACTGTCTGATAGCACAGGTCCTGGGGGCTGCAGAGCCTTGCCTGTGAGCACAGAAACCTTTCTGATTTCTGCCTGGATTGACAATAAGCTTAATCCCTCAAAAAATGGCATGGAGATTCTGATAAATATTTTAATAAACCCTATCTGAAAAGAAAGGCAGAGTTGATAAAGGTCTGGAGTTTTGGCAGGATATGTCCACAGAGCATGAGTGCAGGGGCAGTGAAACTGTAACCTCTGCCATCCTTGGATAAATATGAGTAACTCCTAACACACTGCTGGCACAGGCTCCTGCGAGGGCTGAGAGACTTGATCTCCATTCCCACTGCATTCCTGATGAGTAAGCCCAGCCAGCACAAGCCCCCAGCCCAGCTACCTTTCCCACCAGGAGCTAGTCATGACCATGCAGGTGTCTGGAGGTGCAAATACCAGTGGGGACTAAGAGGCTCCTGTACACGTGTCAACACTCAGCAGCAGAAAGCTTTTCACATGAAAGAACAGCAGCACTGAAAACAGAAGTCAGTTTGGGAATGAGTAACTCAAGAGATTGGCCAGTGCACTGGGCTGGCTTCTGGGCTGGCTGGGAACTATATAGATTTCTTGTTAATGATGAATTAGACCACCTGCCCTGTGAGAGCTGGGACTCTGAGCCTCTCCACTGCGCACATCAGGCCTGGTTGAGCAGAGCAGAGCTGGGTGCTGTGTGCTCCCCTGCAGCCTCCTACTGTCTTAGTGAAGTGAGGGCGATGCTAGGGAGGATCCTGCAGACGAGCTGCTTTCATCTAATATCTAATCAAAAGGAATTACCCTCTTGGCAAGGCGTGGGAGAGGCAGCACGGTGCTGCACTTCACTGGGGACAAGTCACACTGTGATCTTCAGCTGCTGGAGGAGAGTTAGGGATGACTAATGTGTAATGAAGCAGCACAACAGGTTTGGCCCCCTGGTAAAGCCTTTGATTTCAGTGGCAACCATTGACAGATGAAACAAAGAAATGCTTCGCATGCTCAGATAAATCTGTCTGAATGCTATCAGAAATAGAAATTCTAAATAGACTGTTTCTTGGAAAAAAAGCATGAGAAATAACAGTTATGCGGGAAAGCTTTTGGGGATCTCTGTTATTTGCTTTGCATTTTTTTTCCCAGATTTTTTAAAAGTATTATTTATCACAAAATAAATAATTCATCATCTTAAAAAATATAATCTGTGATTATTATGTCCAAGAAACAGTATCAAATATTTAAGTTTTCCTCCTTCCTAAAGTAACTGTTTTCATCACAGGATTGTGGCCTCCTGTGTAGCTGAGCAATGCAATGATTTCATTTTCAGTCAAAACAACCATCAAATACTTTTGCAATGCTGTCTGACATCAGGAAATCTGCTGTTTAAAAGCTCTCTCTACTTTTAGGCTCTGATCTCTCTGCTATGTTCAGCTGGGAGGAAAAAAAAATAATTGAAAAGCAATTTTTGTATCTCTGGGTTGATTTTCACTTTGGAACCTTGGCATTCTTTGTTGCCTTTGGCATGGCCCTAATTCTACAAATACATCAGACTCTTTGAACTCATATGCCCTGCAGTGTCCCCACAGCTGGGAAGGTTGTGCTGTCAAGAGGACTTGTCTCCAGGGCATCCTGAATGGGATGGCCAGTGACTACCCAGGGGGTGTCTTTGGAGGGACTAGTGGAGGACCCAGCTGGCACTGGGGTGCAGAGGCTCAGTGTCCCATTGGGGCCAGTGCAGTCAGGCTACCCCAGCCCCATGGCTGTGGCTGGGGACAGTATGAGGGCCACTGTCCTTGTACCCCACAGAACACCCTGGCCCCTTGCTGCACCGACAGCACAGAACATCCCCAGAGAGGTAAAAGCAAAGGCACTCGAGTCAGTGCAACATTTTTCATCACTACTACTCCTTATGAATGCTGTGTGATCAGTCAGTCCACAAATGATAATTAATGTCTCTCGTTGTCTTTCTTCTCCTCTGCCCTCCCACTGGTAGATGCATCTGCAGAGATCTGTCTTTGCTGAAATCCACACATATGCTCCAAGACATGGAGCATGTCACCACTGCATGGGACTCAGCCCCTCACTGCCAAGCTCTGCACTGGCACTTAGTACACGATCAGGAAGGGAGATGAGCATTTCATTTTGCTTTCAGACCTCTGTATTGGTGCCAATAACAGATTTGGTTTATTTGCCAGCAGCAGTATGGGTGGTTTAAATTTGTATTTCAATTTTAATTAACAGACCCTCACCCCATAAAGCTATCTACTAGTATTAGGACTGTGAGTGTGCATTAGAAATGCAATAAACATCTGCACTTGAGCATTTTTGTTCCCAAAAGATGCAGCCTAGTTAAAGTGGGTTGGTTCCCTGTGCTGGGCAGCATGAGGGGGCAGAAAGCATGAGCAATGCAGCTGTGATGTGGCAGCACAGCCACCACAGGAGGATGGCCTCCAAGCTTGGCCAGGGATTGAGCTGCAGCAGCTCCAGTGCTACTTCTCTGCAATAGGAAAGCCCAGAGCTTCTGCTTTGCTTATTGACTTTAATTCTGAGGGGTCCAGCAGATGTTATGGTAGGATTTAATCTGTCAGAGGTCAAATGCTCTTTCTGGCCACCCCAGCAAATCAGGTTAAAAATGAGCATCTCAAAGGTGCTGCCTGATGTGTGAACAAGCAGACTACATTGAATATTTTGCTGTGGCTTTCTTTGAAGAGTAGCAAATAGGGGAGAAAAAGGCTGGGAAATATTTCTAAAATTTTATTAACATGTTAAATTGAAAAAAATAGCTTGCCAACATCACCTTATTTATATGAAGGGTGATTTTTTGGCTTCAGAAAAGGCCTGTGACATCCAAACCTTCATGAGAACTGAACTCAGGATACTTGAGTTTTGCCATCTCTTCGCAGCTCTCAATAGCTTAAAAGAGTCAAAGAAATATATATGGAGACATGTGTACAGGCAATACTTTGCATAAATTTTGTGTTCTCAAAGGAGCAACATGATGCACTGGGGTGGAGAGCAGGCTGTTCACCTTCAGCATACCGGCAGCACATCACCCGGGTGAACTGCAGCTGAGCCTTTGGTGCCCAGTGATCAGACCCCCTCAGCAAGAATCTGAAGTTAATGATCCAAATGCTGTGCAAAATGAGCTGCTTGGATGCAAATACATTCTAAAGCACTCTAGCCATCTACTAGAGTGCTAGTAGTGCTAATCTACACCAGCTACTAGAAAGAAAAATAACCAAATATCCGTAATTACAGTATGTAAGTCAAATGACTGAAGAATTATTGTATATGCCAGCTGTTAAGTGATGCATGGTGTGGTGCTTCAGCAGTGGATCATGGAAGAAAAGCAACAACTCTAAGAAACAGCATAGAAGAGGAAAGACAGAAGAAACTACCTACACCAAACTGAGCCTTCTCCAGAGATGAGACACTGGTTTTGTCGCACCGAAGTAACTGCTGAAAAAGAATACTATTGAACTTGATGTTGACAAAACAGAGCTCTCTGTTCAATAGGTACAATCCTGGTATCAGTGGCTGCAGTCTGCAGCTCTGCCATCACTCTAGTAAAAGATCCTGTTTTTTCATGGCAAAGCCTGATGAAAGCACTTCCACTATGAGTGGATCCACCTCAGCACTTAGGAGCATGCTGCTGCAGCCAGCAGCCCTCCCACTGCACAGTGATTCAGAAACAATTGTTTCAGCCCCCCCTTTATTTGCCCTTCAGCCATTATATACCTAATTACCCAGTGTCAGATCAAAGTCTCTCTCTCAGAAGCTGATCTCCTGGTACAGCTCCACCACTTACAACCCCATTCTTGCCAAACACAAGTGCCAGATCTCTTTCAGTGCATGACCTTACCTATAGCTAAAAGGAAATGTGTGTGGTTTCAGCATGTTCAGCTAAGCAGGACACCTGTCCCTGCATCAGGGACCTCTCCTCTCCACTGCTAACCACTTGCCCCAGCACAGACCAGTGACCAGCCAGATCTGATGGGTTTTAATGTGATTTTTTCCAGATAACAAGTAAAATACTGCCTACCTTGAGGCCAAAGAGTGATTTCTGTGGAGATCCCACTTGAAACATACCCACATCAACTGGTCTTTGACAGGTAATTCTTTTAGCTCATATTTAATTCACTTTGTGTTCTGTGTTGATTTTGTACTGAACTGGCTTCTTGAATGTTACATTGTGGAATACCAACTCAAATATTTTACAGAAGCTTAAATCAACACTATTTCCTTTATTAAGCAAAACTGTAATCTCATTATAACAAAAAAAAAATCTAGTTAGTTTTAGATCTATTGCTTATCAGCCCCTGTTGATGGGCATTAATGACATTATCCTTTCCTATTTTTCAACTTCTGTAATTGTTTTTCATCGTCTGGGATCCATTATCTCCCCAGGATCAAAGCTCAGCAGGCCTAACAATATCCAAGTCTTGCCATTTTCCTTAGTGAATTTTCCTCTCCTGCTGTAATTTTGCCTGTACTCCATGATTCCTGCAAAAACAGCATTAGCAGTGCAGAAAAAAAAAAACAAACAGTAAGGTGTCTTCAAAACACTTCTAAGCAAATTATTTAGACTGCTGATTTGAAGATGCTTAACTGTTGTAACTATTGTTTGCTCCCCCCGAACTTCTGCTGTTATGCATATCATTGTATCATCATCATCTGATGGGAATGCATCATTTGTGGTTGTTTTTCTCCCCAGATTCAGAACAGGAGTATTTGTTCATTAAAAACATTTGCCTTTCTGTGTAATTATTGCCATTTCTATAATTTCAATTTGGTAATGATCCAAAGACATAGTTTGGCTTCTCTTCATCCCTAATATATTTTAAAGACATTTTGCTACTGCTCTTTTCTCTGTAGCTGTAGCCTATCTCTTGTATTATTTTCCTTCCCTTATCTAATTTATCCAGTTTCTAATTTCCATATTACACTAATAGCAAGTTTCCCTTTTTCTGCTTGTTTTATATTTGGATGCAAACATTGCTCCTTTCATTGTCTCTCTGAGACACATTCCATTTTGTTTGCCAGTGGAGAGACTGGGGCTTTCAATGGCTTTGGTTGCAGAATCCTGCAAAGTTATTTCTCTGAGTTGTGTTTCACAGTTTGCCCCAGTACAAAAAAAGAGTTTTGCTTTGTGAAAGTGACTTTTTTCAAAGTACTAAATGGATATGTGACTAGCTGAGATTTTTTCCAGCCTTTCCATGAGTTATGATCAACACTTGGTCTTGTGCTCCCAGAGGAATTGCTACATCTCCATCCTGGTGTTAATTCCTCTCTGCTGAGAGCAAATAGTGTCTTGTTGGATGCCACTGGGTTTTGCATTAAATAAAATAAACTCTAGAGCTCTGCTGAGTGCTGACAGGTACACAGAAATGTCTGCTTGTGGCCAGCCCTCCCTAGACACTTTCTCATGTTTTCATCCCTAGCTTCCACCTCCATAGAGGAGCACCCTGAGCTGCACCCATATGCTGAACTGGGAGAGTAAGTGCACACACATGAGCAGCAACTTACTGCTGAAAAGAGGATTCCCTCAAAATGCAAATAGTTTCTCACTGCTGGAATAATTGGTCCAGAGCTTTCTGACTTTGTTTTTTCTGCATGGGGTTAATCTGTCAATTGATGAGCATTTTCTGATGGACAGGCAGCATGTTTTTTCTTTCTTATTACTGCTTCTGCCTTGATGTAATGGACCTAGATTATCAGAGGTTGTTGTATGGCTATTTTAAGGATGTTAGTCTGGCCCAGCTGTTCCTGCCAGAGCCATGCAATGTTCTCAGTAGTAGGATTTTGAAAGAGGGAGAAATGTTGTCAGGAAGGTCTTGTTGCAGGTGACTATTTGGTGGTGTGTTATTTTCCCTTCAGGAAGTGTTTGGCTCCATGGTCCTCTACCAAAAAATAAGTGAGATGAGTAAGGAAAGCTGGCAGCCCATCCAGCAATCAGATGGGTGCCCTGGGACTGCTGCCTTCCTCAGGCCACCTAGGCTTGTAGAGCTGGGGCTGGGTTGGCAAGGGTTGGCATCTGTTGTCCTGAACATCTCCTCTCCGGGATGTTACTGAGAGGTAGCATCTCAGACTTCTGGGGAATTGTTCTCAGCACACAGTTCTGGCCTTGAGGGAATTTATTTTTAATCATCCCCCCCACCCAGTACAGGCACTCTAGGTTTTCTGCGTATTTCTCAAATAATGAGCTCCCAATGCAAAGTTCAGCACATGTAGGTATCATGCAAGTTGGAAATTCACCCTGCTGGTGATTTCAGCAGAAAAGGAAGGCTGGCAAACCATGAAAACAACACTCTTCTTTCTAATGGAGATGCCTTTCTTTGCATTTTACTCAGATTTAAAACAAATTTCATTGGTTTCCTTCACACTGCACAGTTTGAATCTTAAGAAATAGCACATTTGATTATGAATAAATAGAGAATAACATGTTATATTCCTGAGAAGTTTCACTCTTCCAGGGTATGGTTACCTACTTTGATAACTGCTTGTTCCACACAGGAACCAACTAAGTAGTTCAGCACTAATTTATGTTGATAGGTTGTAATTATTTTCATACTCTTGTGCGAGGCTCTGTATAAATACAAAACATAAAAATAGGTTGTGCTAGGAAATTACAGTTCATATGACATAGAAAGTGGTGTCATATTAACATATCCTGGTGTGTCTTATCTATCCACAGCTAGCCATCAGATTGGGCTTACATAGGTGAAATACAATTGCTTCACAAACATCAACTCTGCCCACATTAAAATGATTATAGAAAGTCACATATTTACTTAAGTTAAAAAAACCAAACAACACAACAAAACCAAATACTCAGAGTCTATGTTTAGTGCTAAAAGCAAAAAGTCATTCTACTTAAGCAAAGCCTTGCTAGTATCTTCCTCTTACTAATCATCAGTCCATTAATTTCCCAACTATTCAGCTTCTCAGGAGTGCTGCCCTTCTCTATTGACACCACAACTTTTCATATGGCAAACCATAGCTTGCTCTGCAGCCAGCAGTGTTGAGTGTGCTCTCTGCAGTGACCAATTCCCAGGTGAAGGGATGCTTACAGTACCCAGGGGACAGGGAAGAGCCCTGTTTCCAAAGCACATGGCACTGTCTGCATCTGCAGCGTCGAGGTTCTTTCCAACAGGCTCTTACTGGGAGACATTTGTTGGACATTTTGCATTCTCAAGATTATATCTCTACAGAGGAGTAACTGACCAGGATCTCCAGGAGCCCACTCATAGTGATGACCTCTACATACACAGTAAAATTGATTAAATGTACATTTACTTCCCTGCAGCTTCAGCAAGGCCAGCAGGTCAATCACATTAATATCAGATACTCTGCTTTACTGGAGATTTCTTGTGGAAATAAATGTCAGCATGGCTGAAGTCCAGAAATGTAAAGATTCACTGAAGAAGTCAAACAAAAACTTCGACAAAGTTTTTTCCATTGATATTTCTCCATAGGCACCTCAAGCTATGGATGCAATGCAGGATGCGCTCTATGATTAGGAGAAATGTTTTGTCACATGAAATGTGCTAGCACGACACAGAAACAAGTGAAACGTGGTGGCTTTTGGGATGCAGTACATCTCCCCTCAGATTGGAGACATTATTATAAACATCTCCATCAGTGGCATGAGCTCCTTCCACAGTGAAGGAGACAAATCAAGACTGCTAAGGCAGAAGCTATTGAACATCTTGAAGATGCCAAACATAAAAGGAGATTGATCAGAGCCTGAAAGTGCCTATTGTGCTGTGGGCTCTGCAAAATATTGTACTTGGTTGTAAGGAACAAGCAGTTTTGGTGATAGATGGCTCGGAGAGTGTTTGCAGCAGAGCTAATGGGATGGCCGTGGCCAATCAGCCCTTCCACTCTTTCTCCTTTTGTGCCTGTCTGCAGTTTAGTCTCCTTCTTCCTCCAATGCTTCCTTGCTCTGAAATAACCCCCAGGCCGTGATCACTGTCACTTCAGATTTGCCATCATTACAGAACCACAGGATCACAGAATGTTAGGGATTGGAAGGGACTTAGAAGATCATCTAGTCCAACCCTCTTGCCAGAGCAGGATCACCTAGACCACGTCACCCAGGAACAGATCCAGGCGGGTCTTGAGTGTCTCCAGAGAAGGAGACTCCACAACCTCCCTGGGGAGCCCGTTCCAGAGCTCTGGCACCCTCACTGTGAAAAAGT
>JAOEGS010014434.1:101474-115607 GCA_025447755.1 Corythornis vintsioides
GGTGGGGTCTCACCAGTGCAGAGTAGAGGGGGAGGAGAACCTCCCTTGCCCTGCTGGCCACACTTCTCCTAATGCATTCCAGGATGCCATTGGTCATTGCTGCATAGGCTGGAGACCTGGAAGCAGCAGAGCTTAGGGTTTTCTTCTGCCCTGCTTTACTGCCCCAAAACAACTTACACGCCCAGCTTCCATACTGCTGCAAAACCTGAAACCTCCAGGAGATTTTAAAGCTTGCAGTGCAGTATATTAACAACACACCTCACATTCAAACATGTAACTTCAGATAGCATAGTGTTATAGAATAAGGTGCAAAGAAAAGGTGAGTGCTTCAGTGCTCCTGTCCTCTCCTGCCCCAGCATTGCACAGGCTGGTGTGACACTGAGTCTGTGCAACCCATCAAAAAGCTCAAGTACTTGTTGGAACAAGTGAAATGACTAAGACATAAAGCTAGGGGGTGTTTGTATGACTGTCAGTTGCTCACTAAATTTCATGTTTTGTTTACTCATAGTCATCCTTGTCTGTTTAAATCAGGTTTCAAAACACTTTTAAAATATGGGACATATTCAGTATATCATTAAGGGAAGATTCATTATCTGTGTAGCATTATTAAATGTATATCTTACACCCTTTTCAGCAGCAGTTTTTTGTAAGTCAATTACCCAAAGCTTTTCTGCACCAAGAACACTAATGAAACATCTAATGGGCTGTAATCAAGCAATTTTTTGTTAATATGGGGAAGCGCTTGGATTTATGTTTAAAGGCAAAAAAAATGAAGAGTAGTGCCAGATCTTTGAAGAATATATGTTGTATTAGAATTTCTAGAGGCTGGCTTATTCCTTGAGAACTTTGTCCACTGATTCCTCTTACAGATGTAGTGCATGTATGAAGAAAGCTTCTTGCCAAGGCCCCTGCTCTACCTGTAAATCACAGACAGTAGCAATTGTTTGGTTTTTGGTTTTTTTTTTCCACCAAAGTTCTTAGAAGTGTCTGTGGTCTCAGCTGTTTCCGTGACTGATCAAGTGCCAAGCTGCCATTTCAAACCTGGTCCTGTGTCCAGTCCCAAGCAGCTGAGCTGGCTGGCAAGGCACAGCCAGTTGAGGCACGGCCAGCAGCATGGAAGGATTTGCAAGCAAAAGGAGAATGTATAAAAAAAAGTCAGGCAAAAATAGACAATCAGCAGAGAGGTTGGGAAGGGCTCCCTGGGAAGCCTCCTGCTCCCTGCCCTCCCTGCCTGGACAATGCTCTGCAGAGGGGACCAGATCAGCAGCACTTCAGGCATGAATTACCATGGCAAATTAGACAGTAAGAAGTAGTCCACTTACAGATGCTGTGACATATTCTCAGAGGGCTTGATATACTGCAGCAATATGTACTTTGTCATCCACTTTCTATTTCAGAGGGAAAAAGGGCAGCAAATGTTAAGGAAGAGCTTTCTTTCTCTCACTTGTCTACAACAGCAAGACTTTAAAGAAGGGCAGTAGGAAGGCTAAAAATAAACATGACACCTTTATTGCTTTATATATTTTTAGACAGAGAAACATGGTATCTCTTATGTTGGAAATATAGAAAAGATGTATTTTCAGTGCTGTAGAGCTTTACATAAAACACTGCAAGGAAGCCAGGCAAGAAATGAACAATCCTGAGCTTAGTATCTTTGGTATAATTTATTGCCTCTTAGAAGTGACTTGACCAGAGCCTACACAAGTCTATGCAGGGGGTGTATATGATGCTGTCACCTAGCAGAAATTGGCACAATGAAATTGGAGCTAAACCCAGACAAAAGGCTGAAAATATTACACAAAACATTTAATAAAGACAGTATTAACAAGCAGTGTAGGCATGTCAGCTTCCCCACACTGCAGGGCTTTGCATCAGGACTGGGGATCCTGAACTAAGGCACTGCTGAGGCTCAGGCATGTGCAGTCAGAAATTAAGGGGTGAGATTCAGGTTTGGAGACTGTAGCCAACCTCAAAATTCCCTTGTCATTGCATTGTCATGTGATTTGAATCCTATGATTTCAGTTTGGGCAGTGTCATTGCAGGGCAATGGTTGGGCACTTGCCTTTACCTCCACAGGGAGGTGTCCCTGTCTACCTGCCCCTGATTTTCTGATCACACAGGAGCATGTATGAGTCCTGTGCACCCACATAATGATGGAGAAGCCCTCTGGAGTTCATCCTTGCTGTCTGCAGTGATGGGCACATTCCTGCACTGACAGGATGGCACCGAATGGCAGTGGCATCCCACAGGGAAAAGGCACAGTACAAAGCCTGCTCAGGGACAGCTTGCCCAGGTAACACAAGTGCTGGCTCCTGTGATGACTGGGGAGTCTGCTGACAGTTTTCTATAGTTGGGGTTATTCCTAGTGAAGGTCTCCTTACCTTCCACAGCTTCAAAGCTGCAGAGTTTAACTGATACTATAATAGCCTTTTTTTCCAGCTGTTTGATATCTAGTGAGTAATATTGTGTTTCTCTTTCCCCCTCTGTCATTGCTGGCTTCCCTGGGGAGGGAATATATATATATATATAAAATATTTTTTTTTCCCTCTGAAGATGTGTCTGGAAATTTGGAGGAGTCCAGGGAGCAAATTGTTTCCTTCCTTCTCATCTCAAATACCACTACAGTTACTGGGCTTCATAGTTATTTCCATCTCCACATACTTGTGGTAAAACACTTTCCTGCTCTCAGCAATGATGCTAACCCTCCTATGGCTGGTCCTCAATAGCATGAGCTCTTGCTTGTGGTTTTCACATTGTGTTTTTGCCAGCCTGGTTTCCACAGACACAGAGGCTAGCTGGGCCCCTGTGTGCTGGGTGGGCACTGAGCAGGGGTTGCCACGCACATAGAATGGCATATGCAGCATGGTAATTGTACAGCGTAGTGTGTACACAGCACAGTGCACATGTGGTGTGCAGCACAGGACACCTATAACTCAGTGTACATAAAATACCATGCATGTGCAACAGATCCTGGGTGGCACAATGCACATGCAGCATGGTATACACACAGCACAGCACATGTACTGCATGGTGCACAGACAACCCTGCACACATACAGCATGCTGCATGTATAGCCCAATGCTCAAGATCACAAGCCTCTGTTACATCCCTCTGGAGCCTGGTGGGGCTCTGTAGGAGATTAATTCCCCAGGAGATTCCATCCTGTAGCTCTGGCAGAGGCAGGCAGTCCTGTGCAGATGGGTGTCTCTCCATCTCACCCCAGGTCTATACAAGCACCACATTACCTTATTCATCCTTACCATCTCACCATATAGGGCTAGGGGCTGACTGGAGCTGTTTTCTTCTACCATGCAGCCCAAATTGCTGCCAATGAGGCATACAGACTTAGTCCCTCTGCTCCACACACAGCAAAACGGCTGCAGTAAATCAGCTTGCAGAGATTATGCCAGTGAGGCCAATAAAGCAACGAGTGTTCAAACAGTGTTTCAGCCCAGCTCTTTGAAACCTGCTGTTTCAAAAAAATAAACTCTGTCTTGGTCAGTACAATTCTGCTGGAAAAACAAAACCTGGCTCTGCAAAACTGTTGCACTTTAGGACTTGTCCTAAATATGTGTGATTAATTGATTGGTTTATTGATAGATACACAGAGGACAAAGAGGGTCCAGGTGGAGAAGATTCCACCGAGACTGATGGGGAGCTGGTGGGTGTCCTGGAAACCCAGCACCCCTGTGTCTGCAAGCTGGGATGCCCTTGTACCCAGACCATGTGCAGCCCTCGAGGCAACACCAGATGGGAAGAGATGCATCAACCCTGGGAGGTCAGAGCAGTTGTCCCGGCTTGGTACCAGGGCTTTGCCCATATCACATACCAGCTGCTGCAAACCACCTGCTGAAACAGAGTTTTCCTGTAGGATGAGCCATGCCCTGACAGAGGGTGGTGGTAGAAGCAATTCAGCAAGTCTGTGTTCTGAAAATATATGCCCTATGACACTGATTACCTGTTGCAGCTCAAATTGCTATTAAACAGGATCTTTTCTGTTTCTGTGTAGTAGCTGTGTAACTAGTGGTCAGTTCAGAGCACCAGTCCAAACCACAGCAGTAAGATGTTGCTGTGAATCACAGAAAGTATGATACAGGAGAATTATTTTTGTGAAGTGGTCTGACCATTCTTATAATTTATTTTAAAATACCGATGTCCTAGGATCACTACAAGGAACATAATCTTTTTAATAAATAAGTTGAGATGGTCTATAGCAATTTTAATGCTATTCTTATTCTCTTAACCACCATGTGCATGAGGAAATATTCACTTGTGTGTGTATATATATATATATATATACATACATATATATATACAGTGCTTGGTATCACTCCATTATCAAGTGTGTTACTGACAGAGAAAATTTTGCATCTAACCTGAAAGATACTACTTGCAATAAAAATACTCAGGGAGTAGTTGGAAACATGAATGCTGCACAAATATTTGGAAGAGATCCAAGCTGATGCTTTTAAAACCTACATCAAACCTTCCTGCTCTGTTGCTGCTGCTGTGTGATATCTTGTACTGAGATGTCAAATTACTTAGAAGGCTGATATCTGTGCAACTCAGCACCTTTCCCATCAGTAAATTAGAGAATCAAAGTGTAATCAAACTATTAGAAGAGGTTTCCATGGTGTAAAAAGGCAGATTTCCCTGCATTAATATGCTTTTAAGGGATGAATTCACCCAGCAGTTGCTTTACCAGCTCGTAAAATGTGCAGCAGGAGCACAGCCAACACACCCTGCAGTACAGACCTAGACCTCTTGCTGCTCAGGAAAATCACTTTCTCTGTGAAAACTTCAGGAGCTTTATCAGCCTATAATTTTACCAGGGCTTTATTTCTTTGTGAGACTGAAGCAGCTGCATCTCATTTGGCTGAGCACAGGTCCGACTCAGGGTGGGTGGTTGCAAAAGGGTGTTTTACAAGACAGAGCTTTCTCATTTGCCTTGATCAGGAGGGCAGAGCCCATAGTGGAAAGGGTGAGGTGGCAACAGGGCTGTGCCTGAGGGAACCAGCTGGACCCTTGTGGCACTCCCACATCAGAGTTGGTTGCCTGTAGCAAATGGAGAGGAAAAATTCAAACATTTTTCTTCACTGACTTTCCAAAGTCTCTCCAGGTTCTCCAGGTCAGTGAAGTCATAGCCACAGGCTTCTGCAGATTTTGCCCTGGTGCTGCCTTTCTAACTCTTTCATAAAAAGCCTATGTGTAGCTGTGATTGAGATATCGATGTGATTCAGAGGGAAAGACATGGAGCCAAAGTTCTTTTTTGTTGTTGCTTGGTACAACTGAAGTCTTTCTTTAGTTCATCAAACTTGTCAAAGGATTGATTAAAAGAAGATTTTAATGTCTTTGAATTTGTGGAAGCCTAAAATTTTCAAAGGGACTCCCTCCAGGAATTTTACAGGGAGTGTGGCTGTGGCACTGCCCTCATGAATAGTTAAGAAATGATCCTAAGGAATAGTAAAAGAGAAATTTTCCTTAACAGGAGGAACAGGAGGGGACCCAAGAGTTCTCCTCCCAATGGGTGTTAGTGTGTCAAGATGCTCATAATCACTTCCAAAATAGTCAAAGAAAGCCTCTTTCTATGTGTACGAGTTTTCAATTTGAGTAAATCTCTCCCCCACCCCTACAATCTCTTTTGCTCTTGCCAACCATGGCCAGGCTCCTGGATGGGTCACTCAACAGACTGGATGCTATTTGCATCCTGATGGCAACGACAAAATCCTTATGAGCAGCACCAAGTCTGCTTGCTAAGCATGACCTGGACCTTTGCTGAACGAATAGCAGAGACATTTCAAAGGGCTGGGAGCCATGGCCATGTCACTGGCAAGGATGCTCTTCAGCACCCTAGCAGTATGGCTTGGAAGCAGTCAAGCAGCCCACTAGTATTTGTGTCAAATCGTTGATCTGTAAGCAGGGAGCATGCTGCACATTTAAATCACTTTCACACCAAATTTGGAACAGAAATCATTAAATATTTATTCCATGCCTAAAATACTGCTCAAGCGTCCTACTTACTGATATTACATATTAATTCACATAGATTTTGCAGTACTGATAATGTGTTTATTTTAAAATGGTGACTCTGAGGCATTCATTATGATTGGGCTGTTTAATAAAAAGTGAGATTCATGGCTCCAGAGGAATCTTATGTAGTCGCTTCTGTAAACCTGAGGAAGTGGCTCATGAGAAGAGAAATTCGAGGGCTCATAATTACAGTGAAAAAAATGCTAGCTGGAAGTTTTTTGTGATCTGTTGAAGACCAGTAAAATCAGCACTTTCAAAATAAAGACAGTTCAAAGCCTAGTAGAAATTAGAAGTCATTTCTTTAGCAGTGGGAGTACTGTACATTCAGAGCAGGAATCACTCAGCCAGAGCATAATTGCTAGAAATCAATTGCTCCTTTCCCCAGGTGCTTTCCTGAAATGTGAGGACCAGCTGAAAAAATATCACAAGAAACTTAAAAATAAGTAAACAGATGCACCTTGATTTGCAGTGACCCCAGGGATGGCAATCAGGCACTGAATGGCAGCAGCAATCCAGCCCAGGTTTTGTAGGAACCTTGTGCATGCTGGAATAGATCAGCTGCAATTATTTCCAGGCTCTGGGCTAAGCAGAGTAGGGTGCATTTAATAAATCTCCTGTGGTCCTCCTATCTGCAATAAGCTTCAGTCATTTTTAATTATAGACGCTTCAAAAGCTGGGAGCCAGCACTGATTGGGCAGAAAAATATTGCTACAATCCTTGCAGTAGTGTTTGGAAAAGGATTTTGGTGCTGAACCTGACACGGATGTGATGCTGCCAGTCTCGCCAGAAAGTGGAGATAAACAGCTCGAGTGTGGATTTTGCTGAGCAGCTGTCTCTCAGGGCCTGCTGGGTCAGGCTAATTTGGTGTTATTTATTTTAACACCCAGTGTAATAAACCCTAGGAAGAGGCTGCAAAGGCTAGAGCCAGCATCAGGGCCAAGTGTGTCCCTGCTGGTGAGTGGGCTCTGACCAAGCCCAGAGGAGGGGATCCGTGGGAGAGAGGGTCCAGGGCATGTTTGTATGTGCAAGTATGTTTCCCATGGAGGTTAAATTTCCCTATCTCCTGCTTTGTGTTATCAAAGAAGTCAAGTCAGCCTCTCCTCTGCCCCTGGCCTGATGAGCTTCTCATGGTGCATCCACCCTTCTCTGCAGTGTTTTCTTTACCAGTGTCTTGGAGCAATAGTGGGTGCCTTGGAGAAACACATGAGGTGGATCATCACAAGCATCAGCCTCAAGGTACAGGAGGCAATGAAGGCTGATATACTGGCTGATGCCTTCCTGCAGAAGGACTGTGGGAGGCAGAGAGCTGAGGAGCAATAGCATTACCTCTGGAGGCCAGGGCTGCTTTAAACCCAGCCACCAGCATCCCACACACAGCCACAGCTGCAGCGTGTCTAAATCCAGTCACAGGGTGGAATAAGCTCTCCTACCTCAGCACATACAGCTATTTCTGACTTTGGAGCCTGGATGCTGTGGGAGCATACCATCATTTCCCTGCTGATGCTGATCAGTTCTGGAGAGCAGCACCCAGCATCTGCAAGGGAGGGAGGTGGGGGAGTGAGGGAAACTGACAGCTCAGCAGATGTTTTTGAGGGACTGAAATGCTTTCCCAAAGCACCTTCAAACACACTACCCAGAAACAGATTAAGAGGTCACCTCAATGCAAGCCACAGTTCTGACAGTGTGGGGCACTCCACCTCTCCTGGCAGGAGAGCTCCTCTCCAGGCAGCTGCTGGCAAGCAGGACACAGATAACCAGTCTCACCATGGAAAGAGTCTGGCCCTTAACCAACTGGAAGCTGTGCCCTGTGATGGCAGTTTGCTGAAGAAAGGAAACTTTCTTGCCCAGGCTGTAATTCAGGAAGCCCTGTGCTGTAAATACTTCATGTGCAGGGCAGGGATGAGGCTGAGGAAATGCTACAGCACTAAAATACACGCTGAGCTGCTTCAGTGTCACTCTGGCTCTTGCACTGGCCACAGCTGCAGTTGTGGGGTCTCCTGCAGTGCCTCCCGTCCCCATCCCATGCTTTCCCAATGCCAAGGGGTTAAGCAAGGCCAGCAGCCTTCGCTGCCCTCTGCTTTGCTCCTGGCACAGCCAGGATCCCAATGTAAATATTAGCTGAGCGTACGTGAATGGGTGAAAAGAGCACTGGTTTAAGCCATTCTGTTTGGAAAACACAGCAATCTATATAACACTGTTACCAAGAAACAAGGATTGTTTTCTGTGCTATTTTAGGAGACAGTGAAACAAATGGAGTCTAGGACACACTAGGATTTCTATTTCCCCTCTCTAAATTGGAGTTATTATCAAGCAGCGTTTCACAGTGGCACTCTGTTGCTGGACTCTGTTCACAACTAAAAGAAAGAATGTGTTGCTCGACCCTTCCCACTCACACACTCGTGTTACCCAGTGTTGTAACTGCTGTTCTTTCATCTGCCCAGCTGTAAGGTGCAAACTCCCCAGCCCCTTCACAGCTGATCATGGACATCACAGCGAGTCCCCAGGAGAAGATACCATTTCCTGAGCACTACTTGTTGCTCTGCCTAAGCCAGGCTGACCCACAGCAGCTTCTCCGCTTCTTCTTACAGTTGTTGCCAAAATTCTTCAATTTTATCAGGTGGAAGATATTTTAAAGTAAACTCATTGCTACTTACTTTGTCTCTTTTCCCTTCCCTTGTCACTTGTAACTGTACAAAATTCAGACTTGTATTGCAAAATTGCTTTTCCAAAAGGAGAGGTACAGTCGAGCAAACACCTATTTCATGTTTTGACGGCATGTTGCCAAAGGTTTGAGGTTGCAGCGAGTAACAAATGATCACAGATGTTGGCTTCCTATACATGCTGACAGCAGCAGGCAGTGGGTGATACCCGGGTGCCTGGCACCAGGAGGCACTTGTGCCCACCTCTACATCACACTAAATCAGAAGCTTCTCAGTCTGTCTCAAAGCAATAGTGAATCCCAGCTGAGGCCCCTGCACACCCCTCCAGCATTTTCAGATCCACCCCCAGCCTACTGCAGGTGTAAGGCAAATCATCCCTAGCTTATTTAAGCTACACTATCCTAGCTGGGTGAGGGACTGAAGCTAGCAGGTGAGGTAGGTGACTGGAGGTGGAGGAAGGGTGTGGGGAAAGCAGTGACTCGCCAAGTACCAGTAGCCTTCAGGCTCACCTCACTTTCCAAATCTCACGTTCAGCACAAGTGATTTCCCAAGGCCACCAGGGATCTCAGGGGAGGCAAAACAGCACAAAGAGATGTGTTTTACTCTCTCTTTTCCCTTCTAGACCATCCCTGTGACTCACTGCCATCCGTGCACATAGATTTTACAAAGGCACTAATTGCTTCCAGCTTTCATAAATATTCTGGTTTAGGCCTTTAACCAGGATTAATCAAAGAGCGCAAGTTTGTTTGTTTTTCATGCACATGTGAGCCTTCCTGTGGGAGCTGTTCAGTTAAGCTCTCCCAAATGGCTGCTTTAAATAGAGTTTACGCTTTCTGAGGGTTTCTTCCAAACCACTGGGTCCTGCCAGCCTGCTTTCAAAGGCAGCACCACAGCACCCAGTGCCATGTACACGGGCACTCTCTTTCCAAAGCAAGGGCCTCTGCTTTAGCTCTGTTTTTCTTTAAAGCCATTTCCACAAATCATTATTTACACTGATTTCTCCCATCTAATGGGAATAAATGGGGAGGGATACGAATGCTACAGCAGTGATTTTTTATAATATCAGCAAGTTCGTCCCTATGACACTGTACAAAATGGAAACAAATTTTGAAATATTTCACAAAATACTTCTAATATTCTTCAACCAGCGTTGCTTCCAATATCTGAAGCCACCTGAGATCTCCTTTATGCAGCTGCAGTGGCTCCAGCCAGGAGAGGTGAGAAGCATTATGTTGTCTGCAGGGATAGCACAGACATGTATTTGCTGCTCCTTGTTTGTCATGTAAACAGGAGCAGGTACAGAGGTCGAGTATTCCCACACGGCATGCATCGCCTCTTACTGGAACCCACAACAGACCTGGCAATGTAGGCACTTTGAATCTTGTTAGGTAATTACTCTGGAAAGTGGTTTAGAGCAGCAATTAATTCGTGATGCTGGGAACAAATAGGTAGGGGCAAATTTTTTGGAAACTCATGGAGCCTGAGCAAAAGTGATAAGCTAGAAAAGACTGTGGATTTTTTGCAGCTATATTGCATTTTGAAAACAAACTGCCCAACATTATGAATCCTTTTAACCCAAACAGCCTCTGTTTTAGTATCCTGAGCGAACAGCAACATACACCGATGTAATATCAAAAATTACTTAGCTAATGCTCTAATTCGTCTACATTTACCCATTCATAATGGGTAATTACACAATTACCCATCATGAAATATTACCACTGGAAGTTGCACACACACACAATTTCCATGCTTGCTCCCCTTCCTGCACGATGCCGGATGGTCGTGGCTGTTGCGCAGCTGCTTTGCTGGCTCACCCAGCCATGTTGCAGATTTTCCAGAAGGAAAATTCTGGGTTCACATGTTGTTCATGTTTTTAACAGGGCAGTATACCTTGGGGTGTTTCAACACCACAGAAGCCCTCAGCTCCTCCCAAAAATGACACAAAGATGGGTGCAAGGACATTAATGCTGAAAGCTATTGAAAATCTTTCTCTTTTTGGGGTTGTCAGAAAGGATCTTTCCTGCAGCTGGAGATGTTGCAACAGTGCTGCTTTGCAGTAGGATGCAAACAATTGTATGTAGGATGTGTAGAGTGAGTTGGATACATCTCTCTGGACAAAATTATCATTTTGAAACAGAAAACCTCAATAATTTTTGTCTTGTTATTTCCTGTAACTCGGGAAAAAGCATTAATGTTGTAGCTGAAAGCTCCTGAGGAAGCACACTCGTTTTGGGGTTGTTTTATGTATCTATTTTGCATCAATGAATTCAAGAAATATTTTCTGACAATCTGTCAGAAAAGTCATTCTGTCTCTATAGATAGATATGCAATGTCTGTGATGTTCCTACCAGGGGAAGTTGCTTCTGTCATTCCCAGATGCTTTCCTCTAGTGAATCCACCTCTGCAGATTTACCTAAACAGAGTAATCACCACTGAAAGAAAACCTTTCCTAAAAAAATAGCCAATTTTCCTCTCATCATCTTGGTTTCATTGCTGACTTGTCTGGGACAGGGAAAAGGGAGAGCTGCAGCTTTTGAACACCTACCTCCTCAGCTATGAGGGAGAGCATCTGCAGCCTTATGTCACAGAAAGAAATATCCTAATTCTCCAGTACGATAAATGATTTTTTTTTTTCTTGAAAAGCCCAAAAGATAAAAAAGGCTTTTCTGTTGTAGGATTACCTGTAGATAGTATTATTATAGGCACTGATGCAATTGATTCTATTTTTATTCTGTCTTCACAGTTGGCACCACCAGACTCAGGGAAATTACTTTTTCTGATGGATAATACGGAAATGGCATCATTTTTTTTTTTTAAATTGAAAAGGACTTAAAAAAAAAAAAAAAAAGGATAACTTTGCTGAGGAAGAGATCTTTGAGATGTTCCCATCACCCTTGTAGTAGTCATCCTTGAGTGAGTCACGTTAGGGGCCATGTGACAGGCAAAATAGCAGTAGGAAGTGCTGTTCGACCTGTCACCATGTCAAAGGTCTGTCAGCACAAATATATGCCATGCCCCTTGGGTGAGGAGGGGTAGTTGCACTGTAGCAATGATATCATGGCATTCTATTTGGTTGTTTAGGGACATAAGAAATGGGGAGTCATAAAGTGAATTGAGGAATGCTGAGAGGGGCTGAAAAACTGAATGCTGACAGGAGCAGAAAACTTCCTAATATCAACTTGGACCAGTCTCTGTATCCCAACAGCACACTGAGTGTGTGTTTTTCCCAGACTGATGGGAAGATGCAAAGTACGAAAATGCCCCAGCCATCCCCAATACTCTGCCCTGCAGCCAGCACTGTCGCTTGCACAGCAACTGTCCCACCAGCACCGTGTACTCAGTTCACACTATTTCTCCCCAAACGCCTGTTGGGCTGTAGGTTGTCCTCATCAATGCTGGAGTGGCTTCTGATGGTTTTCTTCAGACCATTGATTGGATCAACAGTCCTGGCAGTAGCTCCTGAGAAACTGGACAATAAAGGGCTGTGTCTGGAGGTGTTCTTAGAGTAAAGCAGTAGCTGGGCAGAACAAGCTGTGTGGCTGTTCCAGCTTTAGACATCTCCACTCTGGTGTGCAGTTATTTAGTTGACTTGCTGACTGTGATACTGGAGAAAATGCAGTGTTGCTTTCCAAAAGTTCCTAATAAGGGATGCAAACAAGAAGGGTATGAAGCCAGAGCTGTGTCTGCCTGATTGTGTCAGTGCACGTCAGCACCTGGCAATTGTCAGAGAACATCCACAACCACTGGGGTCCAGGGCTCCCCACAGCTGATGGCATTGCAGAAGAGTGCTCAGGGCTGTGCAAAGGGAAGCAGTTGTGCCTTGCAAAGTTCACCCTGATGTCCTGGGCAGGACATTCTCCTGTGTGCTGGTCTCAAGGTGATTGAGCCATGGATGTCCCCATGCAATGCTAGGGTTACAAAGCTCCAACTCCCAGCCTTTTGGAACAGGATTTCCAATGAGGAGCACAAGGAAAACTTTGCACAGCTTCAGCAGGTAGGGCTAATAGCAAAAGCCATTTTTTCCTCTTTGTACCAGTTTTTTTCAGCTGCTTCGGGTGGCTTTTAGAAATGCAGGGCCCTGAAATTTTTCCAGACTCATCTGCTATGCTGAGCTTTTAATTAGAAGTAGGCAAGAAACTCAGAAAGCCCAGCTGATGTGACAATCCTGGAACATGTGGTCTGAAGCAGCACCCCTCTCCCCTCCTGTGAGGTAATCCCACAGCCCCATCATCAAGAATCAATATTTACCTATTCTCCCCAAAAGTGAAACAAACATTTATTAAGATGTATAACAGGTGACAGGTATTTTGACGTTTACAAAAGAAGCACTGCTAATTAAGTAGAAAAATACAAACCTTGAAAACACCCACCCACCACGAATACACACAAACGAAGTCTCAATCAGATCCGAAAATCACCGAAAATTAAAATATTAAACACACATGATGTCTTGACTGATTCATTTCTCAGAGCTGCTCCTGAAGTCCTAAGGTCGGTCCAGGTAATCTTCAAAGCAGAATGCCACGATATCATTACACATGTAATGATCAGTGACTGGGGTGAAATATTTATAAGAAGTATTGCTTTTCAATTAAGATTTTTAGCTGCACTGAGGTGTAAGAAGAGCTGCTCGGCAGAGACTGGCTTGCCTAGAGCCTCAAGTCTGCAGGGATACATGTGGCCCATGCGGCTGTGAGGACCAGTGGTGCCTGTGTGGGGCTGTGGGGACACAGAGAGACAGCTGTGTTTGTGGGGATTCCATGGACACAGTGATATCTCTGGGATACCAAGGATGCAGCAGAATCTGTGGGGACACACCGAGTACTCAGTGGTGTTAGTGTGTCGCTCTGGGACACGAGGACACAACGATTTTTGTGGAGATACCACAAACACAGCATTGTCAGTGTGGGGCTGTGTGGATATAGAGACAGCGGTGTCTGAGGGGACAGCTCAGGCACAGTGGTGTCTGTGCGGGGCTGTTGGGACACTGGGGACACAGTAGAGTCCCTGGGGACACCAAGGACCCAGTGGTGTCAGTGAGGGACTGTGGGGACATCGAGGGCACCATGGCACCTATGGGGACGCTACAGGCACAGTGGTGTCTATGTGGGACTGTGGGGATACCAAGAGACAGTGGTGTCTGTGGGGGTACCAAGATCACAGCAGTGTCTGTGTGGGGACACAGAGAGACAGCAGTGTCTGGGGGACACGAAGAGCACAGCGGTGTCTCTGGGGATACCGAGGAGGCAGCGGTGTCTGTGTGGAGGCTGTGGGGCCACCGAGGACACCATGATATCTACGGGGACGCCGAGGACTCTGCGGTGCCCCGCCGGGAGCGCACCCGGCCGCCTCACGACCCACCGAGCCGCCCGCCGGCCATGGCGGCGCCCCCGCCGGCGGCCGCGCCCCGCCGGCCCCCAGCGGGCATGCGCGGCGGGGC